>JARBEQ010271472.1:88254-101020 GCA_030265355.1 Tritonia tetraquetra
AATCCTCAATTGCCGACGAGCACATCATGTTTGCTACCGCAAGAGGTTACGTGCGACGCAACCGTTTAAGTGATTTCCAGCGGGTGAAGGCAAATGGTAAAACCGCGATGAAGTTGGTTGAGGGTGATAGTTTGGTTGCGGTTAAGCAGTGTCTTGGTGATAACGATGTTTTCCTGAGTACTCGGCAGGGGATGGCTATTCGTTTTCCTGTTGAGGAGGTAAGAATTTTCCAAGGTAGAGATTCAAAAGGTGTGAGAGGGGTACGTCTTGACAGCAAAAAGGAAGATGCGGTTGTTGGAATGGAGATACTTGCACATCACAATTATCGTTCAGAAGATTGTTCCTCGTTCTTGAAAAAGATGGTGGGCAGTCGTCGAAGCGGTGAGAGTGCGCGTCCTGAGTTGTCACCTCTTTTTGAAGAAATGCGAGAAAAAGAAGAACTCATCTTAACCGTTACCAATGATGGTATGGGCAGGCTTTATTCTGCCTATGATTACCGTATAACAAGTCGGGGTGGTAAGGGCATTTTGAATATCAAAAGCAAACAAGGAACAGGTGTTGTTTCCTCTTTTGTTGTAGAGAAAGATGATCAAATTATGCTTATAGCTGATGATGGTCAAATTATTCGTATGCCGTGTGATAAAATACGTCAGGTCGGGAGACCTAGCATGGGGGTCAAGCTTTTTGATCTAGGAGGTAAAACAAACGTGGCGTCGGTTGTAAGGTTGGGCGATATGAAAGACGACGGCTTTGATGATGATGAATTTGAAGAAGAACAGGACGGTGACCTGCTGTCGTAGTTTTTAGATAGCAACAGGAGAGGCAAAAATGCGAATAGGAATCTATCCGGGTAGTTTTGACCCAATAACCTACGGTCACCTTGATGTTATCAGGCGGTCGAGTACTTCGGTTGTGGATAAACTTTATGTAAGTATTGCAAAGGGTGGTGGTAAAGCCAAACAAAGCTGGATCAATTGGAACGATAGATGCAAACTTTGCAAGCAGGCGTTAGAAGAAGTTTTGCCAGATGATGTGAAACAGAAGGTTGAGGTCGTCGGTTTTGATGGCTTGCTTGTCGACCATGCACAATCTCTAGGGGCAAAGGTGATTGTAAGAGGCTTGCGGGCGATTTCTGATTTTGATTATGAGTTTTCTTTAACCAGCATTAACACAAAGCTTGATCAAAACATCGAGACTATATTTCTAATGGCATCAGAAAAGTATCACTTTATATCAAGTAGCCAAGTAAAAGAGTTAGCAGCATATGGTGGAAACGTTACGTATTTTGTTCCTAACTGTGTTGACAAGGTACTAAAAAATAAAATTTTACTAGCTTAGTTCTTCCTGATCAGTTATTTGGTATTTTCTGTTATTTGAGGAAGCTCTTTGTCGTCATTTTCAACTTTAACTTGCTGGGGTGCTGCTGCAAATGCTCTGTTTATAGAGATATCGAATTCTCGTTGATTTTGTTCTTCTACCTCTTGTTGTTGCTGTTTTAAAAGATTCGTCGTTTCGTGGTGTGCCAGTTGAGCAACCTTGCTTTCTATATTAAAGAAGCGACGAGTGAATTTTCTAATTTGTGTTTGTAGTTTGCTTCCAGCTTTTTCAGAAGTTTGCACAAGATCTTGAATTTCGCTGTCAATCTTTGCCGTCATATCAGCAGATTGACGATGAAGTTCTTCTGCACCATCGCCAACCTCTGGCCCCCATTCTTTTGCCAGCTGAATTTGTCGGTGCCGTGCAGAACGGATACGAATTTCGTAGGCAATTTGCAGATAGGTGTCGACAATTGAGCGAGAAAAATAATAGATAATCCAGCCCAAAAAGGCAGACAAATAAACCAGTGTCAACGGCAGCAGATTGTTTAAAGTATCCAATGCCCCTTGAATAGAATTGTCAGTTGTCCAAAGTTGCCAGCCTAGCCCAAAAGTTGCGGCAATATTCAGATAACCCACTGTTCTTGTTGCGTGTTTTTCGATTTGTCTTTCAATGATGTAGCAGACAATCGTTGGCAACATACAGAAAACGATTAAAATAACGCTAGGGAAAAAGATTAACCCGATAATAGGCGCCAGCATCCAGCCGATAAAGTGCCCTCTAAGCGAGATAGTTTGTTTAATTTTTTCTATACGCGATAATTTTTTTTCTTCATCAAGTGTTGTTGTCTCAGCCATGATACTTCCTAAAGAACTTCAATATAGAATATAATGCCGATAGCAAGTACGCAACTAACGATACCAGAAACGCCTGCTGCTACTCTTCCACCTGTCAACTTTGCGTCTTCAGCGCGTTGTTTTATCAGGGTTTCTAAGCGTTTGATAGTAGAGGAGACTTGTCGGTATTCTGCCTTAGCAATTTCAAAACCAGTGATATCGTGATTGATTTCGTTATCGTCATTGATGGCACTAATGAGTTCTAACAGAATACCAATTTTTGAAATTGATACCATACGATTGTAGAGCTTTCGGCGATTTTGCATGCCGTTCAGCCGACTAAGAGCTGGTTTGAGGAAGTCTGCACTTACTTTACAAAAAGCGGGCAACAAAATATCTGGGTGAGCTTCTTGTAGCAATGCAAAAACATGAACTTGCTGAATTTTCCCTTGATCAGGATCAGAGGCACTTTCGATAACTTGAATATCGTTACGGATATCTTTTTTGCTCCGATTGGCGATGAAGGCCGCAATTTCTCTGTCGATGAGGGTCTTTTTGAGAATTTCTGGCGTATGTATCGAGATTTTTTCAAAGGCATTCAAAAGAGATGGAATATCAAAAACGTAGTAATTTTCTAATATAGGAGACAAACAGTTGAGACCGTTGTTGAGAAAGTATCGATAGCTTTCAATACCGCCACCAAAGCGGTTGATACGGTGTTCTCGACGGACATCTTCGATGCGATTGATCGATCTATGAAAATACTGGATGTTATCGGGATAAATCTCGCCCCAGAAAGAGATAAGGTCGGCCGCTATTACCTGCAAGACGGCATTTTCGATTTTCTGATTGCCGTTATAGAAAGCAAGTACGCCACCAAAGCCGCCAGGCATTACAGAAAGATCATTTGTACGGAAAGGTCCTCGAGGATCAAGGGCAACAATAGAGCGAAGTAGCAAGCGATCCTGATTGGCATTAATATCAGGGTTCATATTGACCTTTGCCTTACCAAGGTTGAGACTATATTCGCTATCTGCAACGTAGCGACGTAACCATACCTCAATGTCGCCATTGATGATAGGCTCTTTACTTTCTTGCCAGTTGTCGGCAATGCCTTGGGCAAGAGCTTTGGGATTAAAGTAATCAGACTTATCAAGAGTCATCGGACGTGCAGACTTGCTAGGAACAGGGCGTTTGCGTAAGGGGAAGTGCCTTCCACCAATCCATTCACTTAGTTCCTCGACACGCCACCGCGATGAGGGCTTGTCTTCTAAACAACCATGGAAAAGCTCAAAAGCCATACGTGAAAATTCCATATCGCGGACAATAGTTTGATAAGAACCAATTGTCATTTTACTTTTGATAATGTCGTCATTACTGATACCCCGGCAGGGGAGATGCCCGATAAGGAGGCTCATAAACGTGATAGCAAGTGCGTAGATATCATCAGCTGGTGTGCCATGTCCACGCCCAGCAGGTAAGCTAAGGGAAGATTCTAGAGTTTCACATACGAGAGGCTGATTAATTGCAGGTAGGGAAGATATAGGTTCACCGAGAATAATTTTGGTACGATTTTCATCACCATAAAAAAGATTGGTTGGGCGAATTGCTCGGTGGGTAAAGTTTAGTTCTCTTGCCATGCGTAGATAGCGAATAGCAGGTCGCATAAACCTTATCAGCGCGTCTTCCTCGTTCATAGGTTCGGTCACATGATCAAGAGTGTTGAATATACGTTTTCCTCTGGGGTTTTCTGCGATTAAAATCGGACACTCACGACCTTCAATCTTCCATTCAATATTGCCAAAGTAATAGATTCGTTGAAGACCCGCGTGTTCAATGCTTTGATATGTTTCAAGATCGCCCAAACGAAGCGGCATTTTAGGATCACAAACAAGAGCAATGCAGTGCACGTTGTTATCGAGATCTGTGCATTCATAGGCTAGGGACGGTGGCATATCGTATTCAGGAATCGGTCTGGCAGGATTAACCTCATAGCGATCTGCTACCGCTATTTTGTCGTAGTCATCTTTTTTCTTTTTCTTCTTTTTCTTATCTATTTTTACGTCTTCAGTATCAATTGTCATGGTTTCAATTGCATCAAGAGTGGTGGTTTAACGAGAAAGGTTAATCGTTGTTGATCTTACATTTTTTTACAGCAACAACAAAGTATTATCTCATGATTCACAGAAACGCCAAGCAGACGGAAAGAGTTATTTATAGCGATTCACTATCTTGAAAAGCCAGGTGGTTCTCCTGAGCGAATAGCTTTGTCGATTGCATCTGTTGTTGGTTTGTTGAGAAGCGTAATGGTGATGCGTCTGTTTTGTGGGTGTGCTGTATCGTAGGTAAGAACCGGGCGAGTATCACCGTAGCTGTTGACACTATCAATTCTTTTGGGACTTATCCCTAGTTTCAAAAGAAAGTTTTTCGTAGCAATCGCACGCTGAACAGAGAGCTCCCAGTTGTTTCTTTGGTTTCCTGAGGTGTCGCTATAACCAGAAATCGCTATGCGATTGGGAAGGCCAATAATAAATTGAACAATTGTATTAAGAGTCCGTTTTGTTTCTGGGCGTAACTCGTCAGAGCCTATCTCGAAGGCTGGTTTGCGATCAAGTGCGTAAAGCTCGAGGTGAACACCTTCAGGAGAAATCATCACAGATAAGCTTTCTGCTCGTTCTTTTTGATCAGGTGGTAGTCCTGCTATTGCTTGTTTTATGTATTGGGCTGCAGCCGATATCGCAAGATTGGGATCTACAATATCAACAGCGCCAAAGTCCCCACTTGATTCTTCTAAAAACTCGCCCGAAAAGTCAGAAGCATTATCAAAGTCACTCTGAACTCGTGCTTGTTTCTCGCTTGCTGTTAGGTTCGAGTCAATACGGACAATCGATTCTTGCGTTATTTGGTTGCCGCCAAACAAACCGCCACTACCAGCACTTTCCGGGCGTTCCACAAGTGTAGGCTCAAAGAAATTACCAATACCAACAAGTTGTTCGTCTGATGCAGAATTAATAACCCAAAGAAGAATAAAAAATGCCATCATCGCCGTTACAAAATCGGCATAGGCTACCTTCCAAACCGCCGCATGACGGTTCTCGATAGGGATTCTTTTTTTACGAATAAGAATAAGTTTTTCTTTTTTGGCCATATCAAAATACGATACTAAAAGTTGGTAATGAAGTTTTCAGGATCTTTTATGGTTGGTATAAAAGCTGCCCTTTATCGAAGATGATTCCAGTTGCCGGGGTTGCTTCTTGATCTTTGGCAACAATTAGCAGACTAATACGATTTTCCTGTAGAGGATCCATATGCGATGAAAGGCGTATTGGATGGGTGTCAGCCAGTGCTTCAAGTCGGATGACCCGTTCTTTGGGGAATCCGAGAAAGAGCAACCAATCAAAAGTTGTGAGTGAGCGTTGTAGCGAAATCGACCATTTGTCAATGTTTGGAGGCCAGCGTTTAAGGGTGTCTGTGTGTCCAGAGATGATAATCTTGTTATCAATTTGGGTTAAAAAACTCAGGATAACGGCAAGCTCTCGTTTTATAGTATCGTTAAATTTGGTACTAAAACGACCGTCAAAAGAGCCTTTTTGGCCGGGGATAAGAATGTGTAAGCGGGTTCCAAGCGGGGTGTCCTCGACCGTAAAGCTATTTTTCTTCGCTTGTAATTGCGGGTTTTTACTAAGCAGGCTAAGAATATGCCCAGATCCTTCGCCTAGTTGTTCTACATCGGGGATATTGGTATCGGGAAGATTGGAAGTGCTAAAGTTTTTTAAGTCTTTTACTGCACGCGTTTTGCCTTCACGCTGTCCTCTTTCCTCGCCGCCTAGATTGGGTGTATCTACAGAGACAGACGGCGTGCCTGTAATCGAGGTTAATACGTTATCTGGATCAAAGGTAAGACCTTCAAAAACTTGGGTAAGCTGAGAGGGGTGCTCTATATCAACAGCAGGAGAAAAGTAATCTCCTATGCCAACTGCTTGGCTACCAGATACTGCGTTTAATAGCCACAGCAACAAAAAGAACGCCATCATGGCTGTTACAAAATCAGCGTAAGCAATTTTCCATGCCCCGGAGTGTTTGTCGACAATGACGTAGACCTTACGTGTAAGTACAACGATATTAGAAGATTCATCAATATTTTCGTCAGAAATGGACATAAGTTCTGTCTAAAAATTTAATTCTTGAGGGGAGGTAATTCGTTGATGATGTCCTCCATTTCTTCAAACGAAGGGCGGTTATGGGGGAGCAATGATTTACGAGCAAACTCCAAGCAGACAACCGGAGCATACCCCCGAAGGTAGGCAAGTAGACCATCTTTTATGCACAAGAGGTAGGTTTCTTCCTCTTCCTTGATTTGCTTTACAAGACCTGCAAGAGGAGAAAATACACCATAAGAGAGCAAAATACCAAGGAACGTCCCCACAAGAGCCGCCGCAATAAGCCCACCAAGCACTTCAGGTGGCTCAGTAATGGCACTCATGGCTTTGATAACCCCAAGCACAGCTGCAACAATACCGAGGGCTGGAAAGCTTTCACCCAAAACAGTGAGTGAGTGAATAACTTCGACGTTTTCCTTGTGCTGAACTTCGATTTCGGCATCAATCAGATTTTCAATTTCATAGGGGCTATTGGTGCCCATAACAATAAGACGAAGGTAATCTATAAGCATGGTGAACGCGGTTGGATCGTTCATAAGCGATGGATAGGAAGAGAAAATCTCGCTGTCGTCTGGCTCTTCTACATGGCGTTCCATTACAAGAACACCTTTTGACTTGAGCAGGCGGTAAATTTCGAATTGTGCGGTAAGCACATCGATATAGTCATCTCTTTTATAACGGCTTCCCCACAGTGTTTGGCGGAGTGCCATCCATGCTCTTTTGGCAACAAGGCGGGAGTTACCAAGTATGAACGCTGCGACACCTGCACCAAATATGAGGGTTAACTCAAACGGTTGAAATAGTAGAAGAAGGTTGCCCCCTAACGCTAAATAGCTACCTACAACAGATAGCAGCAGCAAAACAAAACCGATAATGACCTGCATATTACCTCAAACGATCTGATGAAAAAAACAAACATAATGACTTCGTGGCGATTTTACGACTATGAAACCGATAAGTAAATGATGAACAAGTAAACCACTCAAAGAAGGGAGCAAAATTTGTTCCTTTTTGTGAGAACTGTCTACTTGTTTGGAACTTACGAGCCAGACCAAACTAGACCATTAATGCAAAGTTCGTGGAGAAAGTAAATAGATGATACTTAAAAGACGTAATATATTTTCTGATTATTTAGGCTTCCAGGTGGATGCTTTGTTGCCATGATCGATGATTTCAACCTGATAAGTTTGCTCAATTTCTACGCGGATGGCATCAGCAACGGCAAAGTTGCGTTGTTTTCGAGCATCCTCGCGTTTTTTTAAAAGTTCGCGGATGTGTTCTTTCTGGTTTTCTTTTTCAGGGCTTTGCTCGCTAGTAGCCTGCGTACAAGTAGGTGCAAGCACACCTACAAGCCTTGCACTATCTACAAACCGGGTACCGTGTTCTTGGGGTGAAGCAATACAGGCTGATGCGTACCGTAACAGATGGGCAAGGGCTGCATAAGTATCAAGATCGTTTGCAAGTGATGACAATAATTCAGAACCGATCCCAGAGGTTTCTGTGGAGGGGCGGCTAGAAAGGCTCTGGAGTTCACTTGCCGCGTGCCAAGCTTGCTGGAACTTTTTAGTGAAGTTCTTGGCATCCAACAAGCGTTGTTTGCTCATGTTCAAAGCTTTTCGGTAGTGGGTCATAAGAAGGGCTGTGCGGATTACATTGCCACCGTACTCGGCAATGAGATCTTTTGCATATACAAAATTACCGAGTGATTTCGACATCTTTTCGCCATCAACAACCACATAACCATTATGGAGCCAATATTTTGCAAAACCATGCTCGGGAGAAAGCCCACGGCATTGGCAAAGTTCATTCTCATGATGGGGGAATAACAAATCGATACCGCCGCCGTGAATATCAAAGTTAAAACCCAAAAGCTTGGTGCTCATTGCCACGCATTCGGTATGCCAACCTGGTCTTCCTCTGCCCCAGGGGCTCTCCCAACCAGGTTCTGCTTTTTCTGATGGCTTCCATAAAATAAAATCTGCGGGGTTGCGTTTGTAGTCGGCTACGCTTACCCGTGCCCCTGCCAGTTGATCTTCTGCACACCTGCCAGAGAGCTTGCCATAATCGGGATCTTGGTCTACCGCACATACGACATGACCATTGCCAGCATCATAGGCACGGTTTTGTGCTATCAGTTCTATAATTAGTGCGATCATTTCCTTAATGTAGGCGGTTGCTTTGGGCTGAAAACTTGGAGAAAGTGCCTGCAAATCTTCACAACACTTTAGAAAATTCTGGGTTGTTGTTTCGGTTAGTGTTGGGATTTCGATGTTGTTTTCATTGGCACGCTGAATGATTTTATCGTCAATATCGGTAATATTGCGAACGTAGGTAACCTCTGAATTTGGATAGCATACTTTGAGCAGACGAAACAGCGTATCAAAGACAACAATCGGGCGGGCATTGCCAACGTGAATGTGATCGTAAACGGTGGGGCCGCAAACGTACATACCGATGTGTTTGGGATTAATCGGTGTGAATTTCTCTAGACGATTTGAGCCACTATTATGAAAGAAGATTTCGGCTATCATCAAACTTATACCGAAAAGTTTTCGATGGCTTTTAATAGACGTAATTGGATACGATCATGACCAAGATAGGCAAGAAGGGCGGGTAAATCAGGACCTTTGTTCAAACCAGTTAACGCAAGGCGGAGCGGTAATAACAGGGTTCTACCTTTGCGGTTGCAAGTTTTTTGTAGGTTTTCACGCCATTGCTCCCACGCTATGGACGCGTTTTCTAAGCTGTTCCAGCCTTCTTTTGGTAGTAGGGTTAGTGCTTGCTTTAGGTAATTTTTGTCGCTTGCACTTTCTGGTGTGTATGCTTGCGATGAAACATCGGCAGATAGAACCGATAACCAGCGTTGGATGTCTTCCATATCGGTTACGTTGTGTGCTACTGTTTGCCAGAAAACGGCATCGGCAGATGGCGGTAAAAAATCTTTTGCGTCTTCATATGATAAATTCTGTAATATACTTCTATTTAGGCTGGTAAGTGCGTTTTCGTCAAAGCACGGGGCTGCCCGCCCGAAATGACCAAAGTGAAAGTTATCAATTATATTCTCTACAGTTTCCGAAAAATGAGCCGCTTGATTGGTGCCAAGGTGGCCAAGGTAGCCCACCATGCTCTTGGAAAGCAGACCACTTTCACGAATTTTCCGGAGAGAAAGCGAATCAATACGTTTGGACAAAGGCTTCCCGTCGGTATCTAGCAATAGCGAAATATGTGCAAATTGCGGCGGGGTACTTTGCAAAGCTTCAAAAATTTGTGTTTGTACGGCGGTATTTACCACGTGATCTTCCCCTCGTACAACATGGGTAACGTCCATATCCACATCATCAATAACCGAGGTAAGGGTGTAAAGCGGGCAGCCGTCCTCGCGAATGACAACAGGATCAGAAGCGGTTAAAGTTTCAAAATGCACATTACCACGAACAAGATCATTCCACGAAACTGGGCGTGGTAACAAACGGAAACGCCAGTGAGGCTTTCTGCCTGATGCCTCTAAACGTTGAATATCCTCAGGGAGATGAGCCAAGGCTTGGGTGTTATCATAAACAGGAGGTAGACCTCTGCTTGATTGGAGTTTGCGTTGTAGGCTAAGCTCTTCAGGGGTATCAAAGCAGGGGTACAGCATGCCACAATCTTTTAATTTTTGAATAGCACTTTCGTAGATATCCATGCGTGCGTGCTGGGCGTATTCATCTTGCCAATCAATTTTGAGCCATTTGAGATCTTCTCTGATAGCATCGGCAAATTCTGGAGATGAGCGACTTTGATCAGTATCATCAAATCGGAGGATAAAGATACCGTTATGCTTGCGAGTAAAAAGCCAGTTTATAAGAGCCACTCGGGCATTGCCAACGTGAAGATAACCAGTAGGGCTTGGTGCAAATCGTGCGATTACATTGGGTTTTATTGCAGAATTCATGGTGAGATGTTCTCAAAAAAGATGGAAAAAAGAGGCGGTGAATGGCGGGTAATCACAAAGGATGCCAGTTGAAATATGAACTTTTCAATTATAGGTAAGAAGTTATGGAATAACAAGGTACACAAGCACACAATAAAGCATAGAAAATAAGAGGGCTTGCAAAGGGGAGCGAACTACCAGATAATAGGAGAGCAAGTTTTATTGGGTAACGTCGGGTGTAGATAATAAAAAATTCAAAACGGTAGA
Source organism: Tritonia tetraquetra (assembly GCA_030265355.1). Taxonomy (NCBI): domain Eukaryota; kingdom Metazoa; phylum Mollusca; class Gastropoda; order Nudibranchia; family Tritoniidae; genus Tritonia; species Tritonia tetraquetra. The sequence goes on from JARBEQ010271472.1 coordinate 98,745, forward strand.
AAACATATGCCAAAAAAAGAGATAGCAATCGATATACTAGAAGAGGCTATCAATCGTGTAGAGCAAGGGTGGACAAAACTTGTTACAGCACGTGATTATTACGGTAACCCCGTATCACCTTTTGACGAAAATGCGGAGCAATTTTGCATTGATGGTGCTATTAATCGAGTTGCTTGGGAACGGGGCGATGACGTACACAGCGTGATAGCTATCAAGGCAATTGAGGCGAGTGAAGATTGCCGAGTAAGTACGCTCAACGACGAGCTAATCCGTTCGGTAGATGAGGCGGTGGCGGCAATGAGGCGAGGTATTTCCTATATAGAAAGCGATGGCAAGAAAAAACGGGGTAGAGGAAAGAAAAGATCTGGGCGGAGAGCCTAGTCATGACGGGTACTCTACCTGTCGAGCCACTCTATGAAATTATTTTTGTGTAGGTGATAGCGTAAAGCGAGCAGTTGTAATGCTCTGGCCAGACAGAAATACATCAATATGGAGGCTTTCTTCTGCCCTACGATAGGCAAGCACGCCATCAAGATCCCACCCAAGCGAGGGAAGGGTTGTATCGTAAAAATCCGTAACAGCCTGCTTGGATACCGCACCAGTTGCAAAAACTTCAACAATTCTTCCATCAGGTAAATCAAGAGTAGTCTCAGAATCATCAACAATAGAGAGTTCTCCCATCACGGGTATATCACCTAGTATTTCAATGAAAAAAGCATCGCTATTAGCAGGCGGAATAAGCGACAGCAATACTATTGATAAAGATGCGAATACAATGAGCATTCGAACAAAGGAGTTTCCAAAGGAGTTTCCAAAGGAACGTCGGAGAAAAGAATACATAATATTACTACCTAGCAGAAAAATATAAGCCTAGAAAAATATAAGCCCAAAAATATAAGCCCAAGCTAGCCTTTTATTTAGTCTGTGTCGATTCTTTCTTGGCAAGCAAGTTTTTGGTGATGGTTGCAAAAATAGGAGCTTCTGCTGCCAATGATGATTTTTTCGATAATGCCCTTGCAGATCGAGCAGTTCTTTCCTTCTTGATTGTAGGCATTAAATTGATGCTGAAAGTAGCCGATACTTCCGTTTGCGTTGCGATAGTTTTGAAGAGTTGAACCACCTGCAAGAATAGCCTTGCGGAGTGTTTCACAGGTAGCAACAAGTAGTTTTTCGGCACTGTCTGGTGAGATGTTGCTGGCTTTTTCTAAAGGGTGTATGCCGCAAAGAAAGAGAGCCTCTGATACGTAGATATTGCCAAGTCCTGCAATAATTTGTTGGTTTAGTAAAACTGTTTTGATCTGAGCTGTACGGTTTTTGATAGCATTATGAAAATCTTTTGCAGATAGCTCGAAAGGTTCTGGACCAAGTTGCTTTAGAAAATCAGGAATTTCATTACCGCTATGGACAAGAAAAAAACCAAATCGACGGGGATCGTTGTAGGTCAACCACTGGCTTTTTTTGGCATTACTAAGCTTTAATGCAATGTGGTTGTGCGGGCTTTTTTCAGGTGGTGTGTCGGAAAGTATGACGTGACCACTCATGCCAAGGTGCAAGGCAATATGAAGACCGTTATCAAGAACGAGGGCAAGGTATTTTCCTCGACGATTAATGCTCTTGAATGACGCACCAATAATTTGCGTGGTGAGTTTTGATAAAGGCTTACGAAGTTTTGATGCCAGCAGGCTTTGTTGTATCTCTTTGATAGTGGTGTCTATTAAATGTTGTTCTAGGAATGCACGTACGGTTTCGACTTCTGGTAGTTCGGGCATGATAACGATGGTAGCTTTTGAGGGTATGAGTATTCCTTATCTGTTTTACCTGCAGAGCATAACAGACTTGCTTAACACTAGATAGCGGTTTATAAACAAGAATTGTTAGTAGTATACGAGAGGACTAAACATGACACGGAGAGTTCCCTTTGGCCGTACGGATGTCGACGAACGGGAAAAGGGTGCGTTGGTGATGGATGTGTTTGATCGCGCATCAGTTCGCTATGATTTCATGAATGATCTAATGTCGTTAGGCGTTCACAGGGTGTGGCGACAAGCGATGATAAAACAATTAAAACCGCATACCCATATGATACTACTCGATGTGGCTGGGGGTACGGGAGATATAGCCTATAGGGCAATAAGGGCTGGCTGTAAAAACGTAACGATTGCAGATCCCAGCGATGCAATGATGACAGTTGGCAAGGGGCGTTTGCTAGAGCGAGGGGTTATTGATGAAGTTACGTGGGTTGAAGCACCAGCAGAGAACTTACCTTTTAATGATCA
>JARBEQ010271473.1:0-15771 GCA_030265355.1 Tritonia tetraquetra
TCTTGATCCCACCTACCTGAATAAGATCAGGGGAGTGGCATATAGGTTTTCACTGAGTTTCACGGAGAAAAATAACCAACGCTGCCGGGAATCGAACCATGTACCTTTCGCTTCTGAGGCACGAGGACTATAGTTATTTGTCTTTTGGCCCGTCTTTAATCGATACTGCTCAGTGTATTGTTTATGTTGCCAGTAAAGAGTTGTGGATCACATGCTTGCCTGGAATTCTTTGGTCCGGTTCTGTGTTCAGTCGTGTTTGGTGGTCGGGATGCCTGCATTTATGGCGGGTATCTTTTGTGACTTCCAGCACTGTGTTCTGCAATGCTGAACATGGAGCTGGCCGCAGCACTCCCAGGGTGTATAATACGGTTTGGATAACAAAAAAACCCACCAAACCATTTGAATCTTCGCGGTGATTTAGATCAGAATTCTAGTCAAATTCAGGTCAGTATGCCAATGTAACGCGTTTTTCAAGTCTGTATACCAACCCAGAGACTTGAAAGTTAATTGTAACAAGATTAGCCCGGACATCCAGTTGATTAAAAAGCAAGTAGATGCCCAGCTCTAGAGGACAATGAAGTTGAAAGTCGGTCGATTGGTGATACCGAAAACAACGTTCTCTAGAATAGAGACCAAAACAGATCATTTCCAACCTAATTGATAGCAACCTAGCACCGAAAAGTAGTGTTAAACACTAACAAGAATTTGGCAGATTAGACAAGCAGGTGATCAGCCCACTGTGCCCCGAAACCTTGAATGGCACAATGAGCGTCACATTTCTAGGTGTTGCCCAAGTTTTGGCCAAAACAATACTTACTGTTGCCACAGAGTTGGCCAAATAAGGCGAGGAAGATTTAAATCATGGGGGCAAACTTGATCTTCGCATCGATTTGGATTTACGTGACAAACTGGATCTAAGCAACTCAGATAACGTCAAGGAAGATAACTTGCTGATATCTTGTTAACTTGTTATTCTCCCTTTATTTTCAACGCCCCTCCAGTCTGGGTGACGTCATTTGCTGCCCCCATCTAAGTGATAATAACAGCCTGGGTTTGCTTAAAACGGATCGATCCGGAATGACGCCTAAGAACTGGATTTGTAAGTCGAGAGCAATAACTGGGTATCCAGATCTTAATCCAAATTTCAGCCCAGCACTAGTGTCCTCTCATAGGTGTTAACATCGATTCCTCAACTAAAACTAAGATCATTTTCTAAATAGCTTTGACTTAATTGATGTGAGATAACGTAACATTCTTTGATCTTTTGAAACCGCGCTAATGTAGACGTCACTTAATCAGATTTTGGTGGCTGTCTAAATCAATATTGGCTATTCATCGTCAGACCATTCGATACTCCATCTATTGATCTCTTTGTCATCACCGAGTGGAAGTCGTCGTATGGCCGTAATTTTTATGTCAGGGAAGGTGTTGACTTGTCTTGAATTTCTACCTTATTCTGATTTATTTCTATTCATAAAAAAAATCAATCCACCAAAAACGACAACTATCATCACCATCATCATCATCACCATCATCATCATCATTATCATCATCACCATCATCACCATCATCATCATCATCACCATCATCACCAACATCATCATCATCATCATCACCATCATTACCATCATCATCACCATCATCATCATCATCATCATCATCATCATCCTCGTCGACGTCCTCGTTGTCACCATCATCATCATCATCATCATCATCATCATCACAATCCGGCTACCAACACCACAAACCATCATCATAATCATCATCATCATCATCATCATCATCATCATCATCATAACCATCATCATCATCATCGTCATCATCTCACCACTTCAAACACCATCATCACCATCCTCACCCTCGTCATCATAATCATCATTATTACAATTGTGCACTTCGTGTTCATCACTATTCGCAGTAGCAACAACATCAATACGCATACGACCACAGCAATAATCGCTACCACCACTAATACCACCTTCATCGCAACAAACAATCCGGTTAGTCGCTACACGACGGAAGCGCCAAAATTGTTGTGATTATCTGACGTTGAGATTAACCAGTGACTTTTATATAAAATTGAATAATTCTTTTTCTTGGGAAAAGTTGTGATTAAGCGGCAATTGCGATCCCGATAAACCGGAGTCGACTGTACAGCTAATATTCGAAATCACCATTATCACAATACCACTAGACTCCCGTTATGACTGCTATCATTGTCATAATCATTATTTAGAAAATCGTTTTTTATAACAGTCTCCCAGTATACTGCCGTGATCTGACAAAACGCTGTACTAACGAAAACACGGTTTCCATACAATTGAAAAAAGTTCAATTCCTATAAAACTACACACTTTTTAAATTAGTTTTATAGATGAAACTGACTTCAACTATTGTTTCTCCGATGGTATGTAAAACGTTCTTTACACAATCGCATTTTTATTAAAGATATAATTGTGTAAGGTCTATTGTCAGATGGCGGTGGTACAGCCTTATCCCCATCCGTTGCATGGTAATTCGCCAACGTGTTTCTGTAAGCACCATTGTCATAGTACAGTAATGGTAATCTTTGCTGGCTTATGATTCCACCACAGAATAAAAAAAATAAAAAAGAATCGAAGATAGGATTTTATGATGTATATCTTTATGTCACAAGAGTTCCATCGATTCTGGCTAGTGTTGTGTTAGATACCGGTACATATCAGTTCCTTCTTTCCATCAGCTGTAAGAAATTTTGATAATTTATTATACCTTCATGAATTGTGCATCGATTGTATTCAGTTTTGTCTTGTGATGTCTGTAAAGTTTCTTGAGTGATGGTCCTTTGTAGTTGATGCAGTTTTGATTATTGTTTATAGATTATACATCATATTTTTCTTTAAGAATAGCTTACCTTGATATCCATGGTGTTAAACCCTTTACCGACAGAGATTGGTTTTTACCAAAACAACGTACCTACCTTATTGATTTTGACAAAATAAATCGTCATATCTCAGAGGTCATATCATAATTGGCATCTACATCTCTTTACCTGTATGACTAAATCAAGATATAGAATAGTCTTAAGTTCTAAAGTTTGAAGTTTTACGCCCTTTTCAACCACTAAAATATAATATGTTTCTAAGCCTCATGGCCTTCAAAGGTTTAAAGTAGGCTGTGATAACGATATACTACTGGTTTTTGATGGCCTGCAAAGGTTTAAAGTAGGCAGTGATAACAATATACTACTGGTTTTCGATGGCCTGCAAAGGTTTAAAGTAGGCAGTGACAACGATGTAGATATACAACATATGTTTTTTGGTGACCGGCAAAGTATTCAAGCAACGATTGTCAATGAAAAGATAAACAACTTAGCGTTTCTATAATGAGCGAGGACAAATTGAGAGTTGTTTCCCTTGGATTGTCATTTCTTTTCCCTCAAAGGCTAAGGCTGGTGGCACACAGGGTAAGGAGAAAGGAGAAAAGGAGGGACATAAATGTGGCGCGAAAAAGTGGGTGTATTTGATCTCTAAGAATCGGTGTCACTGAGAGTTTGAACAGAATAAGGCGACATTCCTTTTTGTCTTGATGCCCCGATTTGAATTCTATCACAGACACACATTAATCTGTGTGTCAGCGGTCTAATCACGACTGTTTCGTTATTTTTAATTTTCGATAGACGGCTCGCCCAAAATGGAACATTCTGCCAGTTCTTACATAGCTGAGGAGGTGACCACAAGGGCTGCATTAATTTGTTTATTGGATAGGATATATAATGCCCAGTATGTTGCTCATGGTGTCAAGAAAAAGTTTAGGAGACAGTGGGCTGATCACTTGCTTGTCTGGAATTCTTTGATCCAGAGGATTTCCAACCCTGTGTTCAGCCATGCATGGTGATCGGGGTGCCTGGATTCATACCGATTGTCGTGTGTGCCTTTTATGGCTGAACATGGGGTTGGCCCAGCTCTGCGGTATTAACAAACGATAGACGGCAATAGCAAAGTATTTTGAATCAAGCAATGACAAACAAAGGGACATCACTCTCCTCCTAACCTCGGTCAAAGTGCTCGACTCGATTATCTTATTATTGTGAATCGTTAATTTAAGTAGGCGATATAGGGCTACTACTGGTATTTGATGGCCGGCGAAGGATTTAAGCAGGCAGATGGTAGTGGTAATGGTGGTGGTGGTGGTATACAGGGCAACGACAACAAAGATGATGGTTCTACGACGACAATGAAGATAATGGTGAAGATGATACTGATGTTATTGCTGCGGTTGCTGCTGCTGCTGCTGATGATGGTGATGATGATGAAGAGGAGAACGACTTCCTACTTCGCAACCCGACGACCTCTGATGTGGATGTAGGCCACGGGTTTTATGGAACAGGATTACATCGCCGTTCAGTTATGATGGTGACACGGGGTTGTTGTCCTGGATCGTTGCATCGTCATCATCATCATCATCATCATCATCATCATCATCGTCATCATCGTCGTCGTTGTAGTCATCATCATCATCGTCATCATCGGCTCATTTTTTATCATCATTGTCATCGTCATCATCGAGCATCATCATCTTCATTTTCAATAATTTGATAATAAAACAAAATGATACAAAATTTAACAGCAGACGAGTAATGAGTATTAGATCTTCCCTTTTAAAAAATACGTTTCCTCCACGTCCAACTAAAAAAAACCACACACACACACACACACACACACACCCACACAAACACACACACACACACACACACACACACACATTTACTTTCACTCATCAATCACCCGTGTGTTCGTCTCTTTTCACTTCCACATGTTCACACACAAAAAGCTACTTTATCAATACCAACTTTTAAAACGTATTTTCACACAAATAGTTAGAATTTTTCCATTTAACTATTAACACTGCTAAAGCATAGAACAAAACGGAATGAAATAAAACCCCAATAGTCTAACAGAATTAATTGGTTACTTCCCTTGGCCAAAGTGCCTCCTGGGACCCCTTGAACCAGACAGATTGGATAATAATGAAACGAAATTTAATGTGCTTTTAACATCATGTTTTCCACTAGTTCACGCTTTTGGATTGTCTCATTTCGTGATGTAGTCGTTAATGATAGTTTTATGGCCTGACCGCGAAATATTATGATGGGTAATATAATTGGACTAAGGCCCGTTTTCCATTTTTTGCGATTTTATTCAGTAGCATTTTTTTGCAATTACCTACTCAAAATGAAATTAAAATATTCAAGGAAATTTTAAAAATTAGTTTTGGCCCTTTCTAATACATTAGATAGGGGTCTGAAGCTTAGGTCTGAAGTCTTCTCATAGGACATACGAATTCCACGTGAATCACACAGACCATTGAATAGTCTGAGAGAGATAGATAGAGAGATACAATCTTTAACCCGTATTTTTTTTAGAAACTGTAAAGCGCTTTGGGGTTTCGGCGGAAGGCGTTATACAAATATTCTTTATTATTATTATCATTATTATCATTATTATCATTATTATCATTACTATTATTATTATTATTATTATTATTATTACAGGATTCAAAGCTCGTATCTCCACATTCAGAGGCAAATAAAAGATGTACCCCCTCCCCCCTTTTACGACACGCGGCAATATGACAGAATTAGAAGCATAAAGCAGATAAAATGATTCTTCTTATGTTTTTATATAATATAAGTTTAACAATCGAAAGAGTAAGTCAAACGACAGCGGTCAAGTTTAAAAAGAAGGATTGCTCATTTGTGAATATCCTAGCTATACCTTTGATTATACTATGTAACAGCGCAGGTTAATCTTACATTAGGTTTGAATTTAATTGATTAAAATTCAGCTTTTAAACAGGTCTGCATGTAATGAAACGTTTGATATTTATTTAAAGGAAATTGTCCGCCTGTTTGAGAACTCTACGAGCTGATAATAAGAGCAAGGTGATTGCGTAGTTAAGACTGCAGACTTCAATGGCAAAGGTCTTGGGTTAGCGTCCTGCCTTAAGTCGGCCATTCACGTGAGGCCGCCTCAAGGCACCTTTATTTTTTATCTTTTTTTTTTTTGCTGTTTTAGGGCTCTATCGACACCGGTAGGTCATTTCAGCGCCCGCCACACGGCTCCAAACAAATCAAAGGCACCTTTGAGATACCAATTAGCAAACTGAGAGTTGCGAAAGTAAATGCACTCTGATAAACTGTCACAACTACTGAGACTGGGGCTAAGCATCGGCACCACAAGCAAGTGATGGGCACTAATCGATATCGATATTGAGTATCGTCGATTTTCAAAGTAATCGACAATTAAAACTCTTGATCGAAACTATTCGATATCAAATCAGATGAGTTAATGCATACGAATGTAAATGAAATAAAAAAGTCCCCCAACTCCTTGACAATGAATCAGTTATAATTTTTTATAAAATATTGCATAGTGTAAATTGTCCACTAGACGAAGGTTCAATCCTACGCAATGTGACCTCAAGGTCAATGTCAAGTAGGTTCAACTTAAACAAAAGTGATAAGAACTTGGCATTTTTGGTCGACAGAACAGTCTGATTATATCAGTATCGATTAAGGTATTGAATACTTGCAAGATTTGCCTTTAAGTACTCGATAATACTCGATAGTTGGGAATGACAAATAGTGCCCATCACAACCACAAGCCTTTTAAGATTCCCAAGGACTTACTTCATGCTAGGCGCTAAGAGGCAAAATCAGACTGCTACGGCCAGTCGTAAGATGTTAACACGTAAATTATAGATTTGCAACTCGGATCCCCACTCCCCCCCCCCCCCCTTCCACACACACTTCTTGTAAAAACGATATCTAAATTACAGATTGCGTCCCATTTCCTTTTGTTACTGTGTCGTATGCGTCTGTATATTTCATTCAATGTGGTCAGTCAGTCAGTTTGTCTGTCTGCCTATTTACGTTTCTATCTGTCTATCTGGTATCTACCTCTCTATGTATGTATGTATATGTATGTATATATGTATGTATGTATGTATGTATGTATGTATGTATGTATGTAGGTATATCTTTCTTTCCCTCTCTCTCTCTCTCTCCCTCTCTCTCTCTCTCTCTCTCTCTCTCTCTCTCTCTCTCTCTCTCTTTTTCTCTCTCCATCTCTATGTATGTATGTATCTATCTACATATCTTTCTTTCCTTCTATCTATCGGTTTATCTGTTCATCTATCATTTATTTTGCTCTTTGTTCATCCAACCAAGTCAACAAAGTATTAACATCAGAATGTATTATGTCTCTTTCTTTCTTTCTTCATTTTTTCCCCTAGCGGAGTGTTGCGAGGTTGTGACACGGTTATGAAGAGATGATAGTGAATAGAATGTTGCCTTGAGTCTGCTGTTGAAATAGCTATGTATTTAAAGGTTAGAATCCATGTAACAATGGAATAAACATAAATAAAAACACGTATTGTTGGATATCATAGTTATTCCACTCATTTTTAATCAAACTTTGCTTGAATGCTCATTAAAACTCGCATCAATACAAGTTTGATCAAAACTCGTGGAATAACAATGATATCCAACAACACTCGTGTCATATCCACTAATTATATGTATGTTCATATCATATATTATGTATATCATAATGATATAGACTATGACGTAAGAGAAAACTAGGTTGATTATAATACATTATATTCCTTTTTGTGATCATTTACTTGCATTTCTTTTTTTTCTTTCCAGAGAGCCGTCGATTCTGCCATTTGGCAGCTCATGTTTCGCATCAGGCCACACGAGTGTCACACAACAGAATCATTGTTTTCTCGGATTTCCAATCCATCTTTTATTTTTCGTGGATTTTGCACTTCGCTTTCCCCCCTTGCGTTGTCAATAAATTTGCGAACAAATCACGCTTTCAGCAGACGTCAATCCTGATGCTGAGGGGGAAAAAAAAGAAAGAATGATTTTGCCTGAAGAATGACAAAATTCCAAAGGATTTTACTCTTTGCATTATTCTTTTAAAAAAGATATTGAATGGCTTACGATCCAGACGGGAGTTAACTGATTTGCTCAATTACAATTTGTTTCCTAACATTTTTCAGGTGATTTATGTAAAAGCAAAGAAGGAATTATATTTCAACGAGGATTATTGGATTATTCTTATTGGACAAAAAATATGATTCGTTCGTGGACTGGTGCCAGTTTACATCTAATTTAACCGCCATTTTCTAAATAATATAGATAATAAAGACATCTATGTTTTGAAATTTATCATATTATTATTTCATCTTCGTAGTCAATGATAAGATGATAATGATTTAGTTTTGAATAATTGTGAGTTTGAGTTATATTTGTAACAAGTGTCACGCCTTATGAATATCACAAGATTAAAGTATCTCTTATTTCTCTGCAATATCTTTAAAATCATTTCATTAAAGATTAACAAGTATCTCGGCCATACAATTATACAATTGATAGCCCTATACTATTGAAAAATAATATTTTTTGCGTTCATGACAATATTTCAGCAAGTATAGACATGTTTGTATGTTGTATGTTGTTTTAGTGATTGCATTTTGTGAGGTTAGATTCTAGGCGTTTATTTGGTATTTACGCCTTGTAGAATATGATTATGTTTTATTTGCTCCCAAAATGCCGATATTTCCAATCATAGCCGTGGTTTTATTAATCGATTATATTGAGCCGTAAGCGTCTATAGGCATTTCTCGTGTACATTTAAAAAGAAAAATCTCTTACTTCCGTCTCTGAATTCACTCGTCAGACGTAAGTGATACACAGCGGTGGTCATATACACACACTACTAATTATTTCCTAGCATCCTCGCGTCTATAATATATCATACTATGGTAATAAACGATCTACATTGATTTATATCCATCTGTTTTTCCAAAAAGATGATATATTTTCTACAGTAGGACTTCATTGATCAGTATCACCACACAAAATGCCAAGCGTGTTTACGAGTAGACAAGTACTCTCGAACGTTTAACGATCGTCAATAATGAACATAGACTACCCGGTATCTACCACACGTACTTTAACATTGATTTCGCGGTTACTAAACTTAGAAACGTGCTATAACATATTATTATCATTACAAAGTCTGTACAATTCTATATGATATGATAAATTACAGACATCTTGAAATAACATAGAGCTACCCGGCAAACCCAGTTTTAAACGACATTGTTAAAGAAGTTACTTGCGATGCTCTTTGATTTGACGCCCTTAAGGTGGAAAGTCAAATTGTTTAAGTTTTAGTATCTAGTACTAATAGATTTTGAAATGCGTGTTTTTAATGGTCTAGATAGCAGATTCTTTGTTTGAATAGTGGCAGATTATTTGTTTGAATAGTGGCACTTGTGATAGTCTGGATGTTTCTTTCAGCACGGTCGTGACAGAAATCCATTAAATTGAATGCTGAATCATCGTTTTATTCTGTGTTATTATTGGATGTAATTTTTGTTGAATTCTTCCGGAAATAACGTCACATTGGATTACACATCAACGTTTCAAAGGACCCAGTTCTTGGGCGAAGCGCCATCACCTGACTGCTCAACCAATCAACGTGTTCGCTTGTACGGCCTCTCCTTTATTGCGCTGTCTTCGGCCTTTCGCATCGTGGTTGAGTCGGCAACGTGGCGCCGTTAGAACCAGTCCAGACGCAATCCGTTGACGACGCCATGGGTGTGAAGGAGGAATCAGCCGATGGGATAGATGAGATCCTGGAGCTGGAGATGAAGGTAAGTGGGAGTGCGCAACAACATTGACTAAACAACAACAACAATAACAATAACAACAACAAAACAAACCCCCAAATCCAACATGAGATACGAACCAAATAATAAAAAGAAAATTGAAGATCAGCTATAACAAAAGCATGCCTTTGCTATATGATTCTTGGCCTAGAGAAGTCTGGAATTGAGTCATTCAGGCACGCTGTTGTAGATAACAAAATTCCCGCTGTATTCGAGGCCGAGGCTGTGCTGTGCGTACAAAGAATGAAAGAGAGGGCAAATCAGTAACGTTGTTGTCAGATTCCACGAGTCTTAAGATTTGTATTGTCGGGGTCCCAATGGCACAGAGGTACGGATCTCGCCTCTGAAGCGAAAAGTACCGGGTTCGATTCCCGGCATCGACGCTGTTGGGTATTTTTCTCCTTGAAACTCGGTGAAAACCTATATTCCCCTGATCCTATTCAGGTAGATGGGATCAAAGAACCTAGTCGGAGGTCCGGTGTGCGCGTTGCGAACGTTAATGAACCCTTGGCAGTTGAAAATCGATTAGAATAGGCCGCAAGGCCGCTGTCCATGCAAAATGAATTCCTACCACAAATGTCACAATGGGTTGATCACCTGCTTGGCTTAATATCTTGATCCTCATTATGCTGGCCCTATACTGTAATGGTAGAAGGGAACTGAATAAGAAAGAAAGAAAGAACTTTCATTCCTCTAGTTCACGTGTATTATGTTTGGAACCAGCTTCCACAAAGCATGAGAGAAATAACTTCTCTGCCTTGCTTTAAGGCCAGATTGAAGCACCATTTATTTCTAAAATCATATATATTATAATCATGTAATCCCACCATGCAATGTACGTGTTTGGTTGCTTATGCGTGTGTGTATGTGTGTGTGTGTATGTGTGTGTTTGAGTGTGTGTATGTGTTTGAGGATGTGTATGTGTTTGAGGGTGTGTGTGTGCGTTTTACAAGGTCGATGTTATCACTCCTTGCATGCTTGCTTATGTAAAGCGCATATAGCACTTTGCGTGGATATGCGCTATAAAAATGCCATTCATTATTATTTTTATGATGATGATACTTTCTACACGATATATCTGGCACTTCCTTATAAATCTGAATCACCTGTCGATTGAGACAAAATGGATTTTTTCCATCAAATTTAAACCAAGCAGTAGTAACATTTGGGCAAACCAAGATTCTTGTTATGCTCTTTTGGGCAAGTCAATGCCTCTGCTCCCAAGTCTCCAAAACCAAAGAGTACGCCGCTTACTACAATAATCGTTTTTATATAAAGTGCCTCGCACAAAAAGAGAATATAACTTTTTCAAAGGATGCAAAAAATGCTCAACGCTCTATTCAGAACAGACCCTAAACATTATTATAATATAATGTTTGTGCGTGATTTGTTGTTAATGCACGATGTCGTCTCGGGACCACGTGACATATGATTTGCTGTCTTGTCAAATAAATGATAATTAGAAAAACGAAACAAACTAATTTCCCTTTCGAATAGGTCTGCTATTATGACGTCATATTTTAACGTGTCACGTCAGCGTATTTAAAAATAATGAAAAGCAAGTAGAAGACATACCGCTAGTCTAGAGCAAAAATGTTGTATCTCCAAAATCACCAATTTGAGAAATCTTGATCCAAATTTATACACAGTGCTGTGAAATCAGTTTTTCATTCAAATCGTCTTCAGGAAAATGCAATAAATTAGTGTGACATACCACAATTATGCTCACAATGACTATGGATTTAAGGGAAAATACAACAATTTTGTATTGCCAAACTCGGCTTTCAGTTTGATTTTGTGAATTACAATAATTTTGCATAAAGAATGGATCTTCGTTGTCTTGATGGCAATGACAACTATATTTTCAAGAATTTGGAGTTGCCACAATTTTGCTTTAGACCATGTAGTTGGGGTAATATAAAAGTAGTACCTTCGCTGAGATGAACGCGTTCCATAAGGGGAAAAAATCTGCACGCTTGTGACTTAAGTAATATGAATTGATAGGTAAGGGGTGTGAATGGGGCGTATTGCACACCAGACTGGTTAATATAAAACAAAAGCTGCATTGACTGAAATCAATATTTTTGTTCTAAATGAAAAATTATGGGATATAGAGGACTTAGGCCATTAGTACTTCATGACTTCGGCCATTTGTCGACGGATTCAGTCCAAACGGCATCTGCTCTATTGCAACTAGAAAAGACTTAGGCCACACTATTTTTGTCCCGTGGACCGTGTTTGAATGCGCTTTTATTAATCAATAATTATATGTCACTGTAAGCTTCACGATACAGTGACTGGGATAAACTCCAGGTACATGGGCTTTCAGGCTATATCAGGATGCTTATTTTTACTTTGTGTTTTTCAAATTGGCACAGTAACAATATTCTATCATCAATCATCACAATATCAGTGGCTCCACCACCTCCACACCATTATCACGACTGTCAATAATAATAATAATAATAATAATAATAATAATAATATGATCTTTATTGTCCTTAAAAGGCAATTTTTTGTTTGGTTAACAATGCTCCATTACACAAGTTAATAACGATAATACTATTCATTACATACAATACAATACAAACATATAATGCGTTAAAACAAACGATTCGTGGAGGGCTGATCCTCTAGTCTCTAAAAAACGACTGTCCAAAATCCCAACGCCCAAAATAGGTCCCACATTGTGATTTGTTGATGGCATTCTGTTTTTGCGCTGTCGTTACTTTTGTTTAATTCTTATTTTGTGATCATTGTTCGAAAAGATCGATGCTAAAAGTTCGTGTAAAATGTATTTACTTTGATGAGTTGAACTGTTTGTGAATTTGAATTATTTGGCACAAATTACGCGTTCAGCTTAGAGTTTAAGATACTACGAAGGCAAGCTTTCCATTGGATATTTGGACCTTTCTTTCTTTCTTATCCAATTCCCTTTTACCATTACAGTGTAGGGCCAGCACAGTGAGGCTGGATTTCTGTGGATCAAGATATTAAGCCAAGCAGGTGATCAACCCACTGTGACACATTTGGACCACGTCAGCTTAACATTCCCCTTTGTCTATTAACAAATTTGGGAAGCAAAACAGGTTGTTCAATACCAGTGACTGAGTCGATTTCTCTCACATTGTCATATTAATATGAGCATTGAAAGAAAGGGTTTACTTTGCTTTAAATGCATTTTCTTTAGTGGAGCAGAGCCACTTGCATTGGCATGTACATTGTTTCATAAATTTTAAGAAAAAAAAACGTCAAACAGTAAACAAGCACCAAACATCTATCATAAAGCACTTCACGGCTGAAAACGTTCGGGACTATAGACATCGCGACGAAAATTAGTATTTGTCGTTTGTAAATAGAAAGAAATAACCAAAAAAAGTGTCAAAGAATTGAAGAATATCAGATTGGGTGATTTGTGCTAAATAGTCTATTTGCGATTCGCTTCTTCGAGGTCACGATGAAAATAAATATTTAGATTTTAGCTTCTTTTTGAGCAAAAGAAAAGTTTAACGTTTTTGGTTTTACGTCTTTGGTAACTCATTAGCTTTATCATATTAACGGAGGGACCTCCAGTTTATAGTCCATCTCTAATAGGACTTGATTCCATAAGAAATCCACAGGGAAAAAGTCATTTAAAAACTCCGAGAAAGTCCAAAGGAAAAATATCCCCACGTTGTCGCCAGGATTCGAATCCAGGACCTTCTGCGCGCGAGGCGAATGCATTACCGTTACGCTACGACCCCCCCCCCCTCCCCCTCCTTTTAAGAGGAGAGTTTGAATGAACATTTGCAAAGTGCAAGAGTAGGCAGATACACTTCTGGACAAATTCAAAATGAGATTTTAGACTCCTATTATTCATGATGTATATTTTGAACATCTGAATCTATCATCGCTAGCATTTAGAATGAACTATAGGTGAGACTATTTGTATTGGTATCGATCACATTCTTTTTACTTTGCTGAAGTTTATGTTTGTATTCAGTGATAGCCCTATGCTCCTAGTCGGTCACGCTACGCCGCTGGTTGAATCTATGATGAACTCTTCAAAACCAAAGGCGTGGTGGACACACACACACACACACACACACGCACACAGACACACACACACACACACACACACACACACACACACACACACGCACGCACAAATGTACAAACATACTTCCAAAAGGGACAAAGCACAGGGACGTAGAACGTTTCGATCTAAGTGTGAATGTCTTTGCAATAAACT
Organism: Tritonia tetraquetra; assembly: GCA_030265355.1. Classification (NCBI taxonomy): domain Eukaryota; kingdom Metazoa; phylum Mollusca; class Gastropoda; order Nudibranchia; family Tritoniidae; genus Tritonia; species Tritonia tetraquetra. The sequence continues at coordinate 13,958 of JARBEQ010271473.1, forward strand.
TCTCAAAATATTATAATAGGCCTGTCCATAAACATCGAAATTGAAGATTTCTAATCTGGTAAGACTTAGTGAAGAAAATCAAACAAACTGACCATCTCAACTTTCAACGATGGGGACAATAATAGATATATTTCTTCAGGCATAGAGATAATAAAGTATAGAAAATTGAAATAATTTAATATAGAAAATATTTTGTAACCTTGTTAGTTTTACGCCTTTGGCAACAGTATAGATCATATCAAAGGCGGCATTTCGTACTTATTTGCTTCTTAAGTTCCAGTATTGCTATGTAAAAAGAAAACATTTTTAAATATTTCATCAGCTAATCAAAGTAATGCCATTTGATTTTAACCCTTCTGCAAATTTCCATGAAAGAAAAGATCTGTCATTATGAAAATAACCAAAAATGATAGACCATTGCCTAGCACAGTTTGTAGGTAATAGCTTTATTCGAATTATGAAGAGACAAACTCTACGATAATGGCCCTATTATCTGGTGAAACCTTCTAAATTGGCAGGCCTGGGGAACTACTTTTACCTTTAAAAGGGTTGATGATAAAGAGGTGATGGTGTAAAATTGGACATACTCGAGTCATACGCGTGCCAATTTGCGTGTGGTGATTGTAGTGAGTCGAAAGAAAATGGCGGAATGGGTGGGGACAGGAGAGGACAAAATAAGTGACCTCTCAGATGACCCCATGATTGTCGCTTTGTGTATCTTTGGATAACCCCTGACCTCGAGTTACCTGTCAATAATCTAAGCGTGGTAAATTAGTCGTGTTATGCAGAGTACAATCGCGACGTACTCACCCGAAAGACAGCTTTTACCGCACAGCTCGTGAGTCGTCGCGCGATGTGGGACAACGAATTGCGCGTTCATTACCAGCCTCCATGTGAAAGCCGGGTGCGCTGAAAGGGCTCGCACGTGCGTCCAGAGGGGGCGGGGTCTGAAAAATCATTCATAAGGACGCGAATTTCAATTTCTGGTCGAGGGCGGCTATTAGAGCCATTGAAAGGGCTTTAAAAGATTTTTATCATATTATTCTCGAGCACGGAAAAGTCATGGAAAAGTATTGGTCGAACCGTGCAGAATATGTGAGCTTTATGAAGTTTTAGTCTAAAGACCTTTAACCATCGCACACCAAAGTGATAATGGTGACCATGACATCTTCATGGGAAATGAAGAAAATGGATTAGAATAAACGTCCCTATAATAAATAACACTTGCGTCTTTTTCTGAACAAAGTAACGCGTCAATTAATCATTCCGCACAATTGGAAATTTGAAAAAATAATTTTTCGATAGCAGATTAACACTATCGCATTCTTATTTTCAATTGAATTCATTATCATGATATTTTATAGATTCGTCTAATTGTTCATTATTTTTCGTCCTTAACCAATGCATCTATTTCAAAGTGCAATTTATGGAATACATTGAACTTTTATTTGTTTTCTCTCAGGAAACAGCGTTGTACTGATCATGTATCTCAAAACTAGTCTATCTAGAATAATCTAGATAAAGGCAGAACAAAAAAACCTGCTTGCTTATAGCTATATGGACTTTTTCAGCGACTTAAGCCGGATATATTGCTTTGTTGGGGTTTTTTTCTTTCCTTTTAATCATTCATGATTATTGATTACTTTATTTTTACTTTGTTTTCTTTCACGGGGAATTTGCGAATTATCATATTATTATTATTCAAATCTATTGGTCTGGTGCCTCAATGTACACGAATCATCTTCGTTGTAGACCTCGCGTCAATATTTGTATTCTCGGGTTACAAAAGGATCGCTGGGAAGGTTTGCTAAAAA
>JARBEQ010271584.1:0-18615 GCA_030265355.1 Tritonia tetraquetra
GGTTTAGCACCCCCGGCCCACAGAAGGGGTCCCGCCAACCGCCCGCAGTACCTCGCAAGGAAGGACAACACACGTCTAAACAGTCCAGTGCAAACAAATCATGTCAAGTTGTGAAATTACTCTCAATTACTGGGCCCACGGCCAACTCTGGTTAATCGCAATTTCGGATCATCACAAAACATTTGCCGCTCCTGTCGTGTTGCAATTTAAGCGGAGTCGACTGTAGTACATTATTTGTCTTATTTAGTGATACCAAAACGGCCACCTGCAGTGCAGTGACAGAGTGACGCGTCAAAGATCCCGCTATCTATGCTATAGCATTACTAATTACAAATTTCTTATAAAAGGGAATATAAATTGACTCAATATATTAAAAGTAAAAAAAAGTTGATTCTCATAACCCATCTTCTTGCAAATCAGTTTTTAGTCTCTCTTGTAAAATTTTGTTTTCTGTTGATAACCGGTTCGTCAATTACACCAACTATATCACACATCTGGGACAACTTTTAACAAAAGTGCTAAAGCTTACTGATTTTAAACACTGTAACAATCTTATCCACAGGAGAAAATTTAAGAGAAAAACAAATCGCACACATGAACGCACTTGAAAACTTCACCCATGTAGTCAATCCAGTTGTTGTCCCTGTATAGGCTTTTGATTTCCTGTGGCAGTTCTTCCTCTGGAGCCAATTTGATGACATAATAATCAGTATTTTCAGCAACTAAAGTGTGGTCAAAATCATAGGCAATCAAAAAACGATGCTTTGGTACTGTAACACCTTCCTCTGTGAAGAGAGATTTACATGTAAATCATTCAATATAAAAACACAATAAAATATATGACCTATAGGGGGCTTGGCTATTGGCTGTAAATAATCTTAATTCTTTAATAAGATAAGAGGAAAAGCAAATCAGTAACAAGCAGCTAATAATTTACATATAATTCTACAATTTTGACAGTTTTATAATTTTGATAAACTGTCAACCACTTATACCCCAAGACTGTACTGACCTCAGTTCACCCAGAACAAAACTTTGGCCCAAAAATGATGACTTGAACTTGAATACAAAATTATTGAGGATTGCCGATGATGTCAGGAAAAACATTCCATCCAGTTAGACTAAACAACCGTCAAACACAGAAGAAATATATTTTTTACATTAATGACTGTCCATTTTTTTACACTTATATAGAGAATTGTGAAGATCAAAATAATTGTTTAAAGTTTAAAGTTGTTAGTTTTACACCCTTGGCAACACATTATAGGTCATATAAAAAAAATCATAGTCCATCTCCGATAGGACTTGATTCCAATGGAATCCACAGGGTCAGAGCTATGAAACAGAAGAAAATCCAAAGGAAAAAACCCCAACATCTCCCCTGTATCTTCTGCTCACAAGGTGAAAGCGTTATGGCTAAAGCCATGAAGCCCCTCAAAACAATTGTAATTCTTAAAATAAAATAAATGGATGTGTAGCAATATGTGTTTGTAATTCCAACAATATAACTAGCTAATGTTTAAAAAACAAGACAAAATAAGACACAAAACATTACACAGCACTGAGACCCCAAATTTTTCCATCCCATTCAGAGTAATAACAATGACCGAAAAAACAAATTGGGAACCTTATCAAAGAAACAGAGGACATCAAAAGAAGAAAAACACTTGAACAAAATGCCTTTAATCAGCTGAAAAACAGATAAATAACTTTGTAACAGAACAACGAACTACTTCTAACATAACTTTACAAAACTTTAGTAACGTCAATTTTGACCTGTTGGATAGTGGGACCTGGGGGCTAGTGAAAATGAATTTGAACTCTCTGAACACCATCCATAGAAAGCACCTAAGATCATAGGCATTTACTGGCCTGAAAAAATCAGTGAACAACTGCTGTAGAGCCAAACCACTCAGTCACAGATAACTAAACAATGATGGAATTTGTTTGGCCAAATTCTATGCATAAACGATGATATACCCGCTCAAAAAGTTATGCAACATTTTTTTTAACAACGAAACATACAGCGGATGAACAGCAAATCTCTGCCTGTAAAACTAAACCAAGACCCAAAGCAATACACAAAATCTACTCGCCTTACCAACTAAACAAGAAACAAGAACAACACACGACCTACAGCTGCTGAAAAGCTTGGCTCAGGACAGAAACATGTGGAAAGAAACAAGACAAATAATAAAAACGAACACGGAATAAGACCTACGACAAGCACAACAAACAGCCAAGGGCAAAAGCGTCCCTTTTATTATCATAAAACAAATCAACATTCTCTGATCCTTTTCTTAGTTGTGGTCTCTTCCCCTCTTCAATTTTCAGCGAGGCGGGTAAGTATTAAGTATAAGATGACTCATGATTAAAAAATACGAGCCATGATAACTGTGAATGTTTTAATTTCAGTTCAGTTAAGTTGCAAGTTATTTTTTTCCAACTTTTTCTACTCCGATTATAAAGATAAAAGAAGAAGAGAGGGAACTTATTTTCTGTTGCATTGACGTGTTTTTGAGTTATCGTTTTCAGCTTGTCCCATTCACCACCAACCATGTAAGGAAAACAAAGCCAGGACTATTAGGGTTATGAGAATAGCTTAACATTTTCACATACATCAGAATCTCAGCAGAGACGTTGGGATTTTTCTCATGGTCCGTCTTTGATATGAAATAAAATGTGTTGCCAAAGGCGTAAAACAGACAACTTTAAACCAATTTGTTTGCTCATACTCACACCCCATTATTTTCAACCCTCAGTATCGCAAACATTTATAACATGATTTAGATGCCGGTATTCAAACTACCTTAAAAATTGCTATCATAATTTTTGTTGCAGCACTGAAAACTGTTTTCTCATCCCCACACTGACAATTCTCATAGAAACTGCGACAAAAGATGATCTAGTGTTATTGGTGATGAAGGGCGAAAGATTCTTCTAATGATAAAAGTCTCATAAAATCATATTATAATATATCATAATAAACTTTAGTAATAACACTCATATGCAATTCAGTATCAGATCATGTATAGTCTCATTATTATTAGCAACTTTCTTTCTTCTTTTTTTTCTCTGTATTTCATGATCAAAATTTATTTGACTCCATATAAAAAAGGGGACAAAATAATACGAAAACCAAGGCTTACCTGATGAAAATAACCTCTTCATCATTCTGCTACAATTTTCAGAAATATTACGATACATATAATGTCCACATTCAAGACTGACACCATAACGACCTTTCATCATGGCTTGGATTGCTGGAAATTAAACAGACACCAACGATTGGACAAAGAAGGACAGGGTCAAGATGATAAAGAATGAATAAAGACACCATCACCAAAGATTGGAGAGAGAAGATGATAAGATAAAAAAAGAAGTGAATATGGACACTGACAATGGGACAAGAAAGAAGATGACACGATGATAGAGGTGGATGAAGACACCAAGGATTGGAGAAAGATGATGAAAATAATAATAATATTAAAAGATTAGGACACAAAAGATTGATGATCTGTCAGGACAATCCATTGATGGGTTTGTTTCAGTTTTTGGGCATTTTACGGCGCTATCGACACAGGTAGGTCATTTCAGCGCCCAGCTCCAAACAAATCAAAGGTAACTAGATGCCACACATAGATCACTAGGAAAGATGCGTAGTCCATTGGTGGCACCCATCATTGGGGGAGCTGCACCCCCTGTTGGTGAACAGAGGGTTTATTTATTATAATTTATAAAACCTAGACCGTGGGGGGAAGGCAGAAAAAGGAAAGAGGGAGAGATGACAGAGCAAGATCAAACAAGATGCCAGCCATAGATAGACCACTAGGAAAGACACACCCTATTTAAGTACCCAAGATCCCTGCGGGAAGACATTTCATTGACTTGAGTTGACATTGTACAAGAAGCCATGTTCACATCATACACTGAATCCTCCTTTTCAATGAACCCTAAGTTTAAATCACTACCAATTCAAAGCAACTACCTACTTTTCGGACTCAGATGCCTTGTAAGAGTCTCAACTATTACATGATGATGAACCACTGGAAAATTGTAAGAGAGGGGGAATGTCTTATAGCATGTGACAATTAATGAATAAACGTGAAATGACTCAAATAAAATTCTACTCTATAAAACAACAATCCCCCATCCCTTTAAGGGTGGCATTCGGACAAGAACAGAGAACATGAGGATCGAGACCATAGTCAGTGCTATCAATCAGTCTACAAAAACATTGTTTGACCAAATAGTTTAGGTACGGATAGAAGTGAGAGGTATTTTCCCTGTCGTACGTCCTTAACAACGCAAAGAAAAGCAGTAAAATGAATTACCCATTCCTTTACTGTATAATTTGACAATGCCACTGGTATATATAGCATTGTTACGAAGAGTTTACAAAGCGCAAGATTTTTGCCAAGAAATAGATACTAAGGAAGAACAAAAGTCAAAAAGGACATACTATGCAGAGTGAAAATGGCACAACTGAGTTGACAGGTCCTCTGTGGAAAAAGACTTGGGATCAAATATAAGACTCAGAACTCATGGACATGGGACATGCTACTCCCAATTCAGTAGTGGGGCGCCGATCCCCAACCCAGCAGGTAACAGGTGGCGGATAGCGACGTGGCCTTCAGATATGAAGGTTAGCTGCGAAATAAGCTGGCTTGTCGGACGAATACCCAGTCCCAGACCAACTGGTGATTTTCTCCATCAGGACGGGATGAGGCAGCAGGTGGCAGTGCTGCACTATTAAAATACCCCATGTCCCATGACGGAAGCATCGTGTGAGCCGCACTCAAAGCTCTAGCCACATAAGGAGGGTAGGGTATGCTCTTCAGCCCTGATTGGCAAATCCCCTACGAGAAGGAAATTCGGACAAGAAAACCAACGCCGAAGACGGATGTGCTGGGCCAGCGTGCAGGTAAGGGCAGTACAACGCAGTACACTCATCATGGATGGACAACAATGATTTATCACGTGATGGTGCTCTGCCCGTGGAGTCCCGCCGGGCAGGTAGAGTGCCGGGCCCCGTGACTATAAGGGGTCCACCCCAAGCTACCAGTGGTCACCCCGTCCCGCTGCGAGAAGCCAGGCTTCGGAGACGGAGGGTAAAACTGGCCGTAACAGAACATCAACCACACAGGGAGACCCTAAGGCCGCTCAAATATGACAACGGAACATCTGTTACAGACATGTCCACGAGGGGAAGTCCTTAGACAGCGAACCTGGACAGCGGGGACCCCACTGGCAAGGAAGCTCTATGGTGACCTGGAGGACCTACGCCACAGGGCTGCCTTCGCGCGAGAAGTGATCGAGAAGAAGAAGAAAACTCATGGATCAAGTGAGTCAAAAAACCAACAAAGCAAATAGATAGTATGCATCATCAGAAGAACATTTGACTACATGACAGAAAACATGTTCAACCAACTCTGTCCTCGAAGATGGTCCTTCGGTACGGCAGCCCTACAGGAATTCATTAAGAGTAAGAGCTCAATTGGAAATGACCAGAAAAGGACAACCATACTACTAGTATGAAAGACAAACCCAGAACGCCTAGCCAAGCTAAGACTACCTAGCTTAGAGTTAGAGTATAGAAGGAGGAGAGGGGACATGATAGACTCGATACTATATAATAAAGTGATCTACCAGTATAATGTAGATAGTCCGAAATTGACCAAAAAATAAAAACAGGGACACCAGAGGCCACTGCCTAAAGCTTTTGAAAAACAGATCTTCTAGGCTGACAGTACTTTTTTACAGAGAGAATTATCAATATATATGTGGAATTCACTGCCACAGAGTTGTAGTGACTCCTCCTTCTTCAGTGAATAGCTAACAAGACTGAACACCCACTGGGCACATTGCAGTAAAATATTTGATGCAATGAGCGAACCTTTGTTTGATCAAACCCCATTAATACGGCAGAGCAGTGTTGGGGTCAACCCCAGTTTCAGCCATAAAAGGCACACAAGATGCGGAACTTGGTGTAGAGGTGATGGTTCATTTTATTGTGGCCCGTCCGCAACCTGACACCGACATAAATGCAGGCACCTCGACCACCAAGTACCACCAGGGGTGGAAATTACTGTGGATCAAAGTATTTAACACAAAAAGCAAATGATCAGCCCACTGTTTCCACCACTCTTTACTGACACCATGAGCAGTATCATAAGCAAGGCCAATAATAAAAAGAATAAAATCTAATGATTTAATGTAGCCCTTGTGGTCAACCTTCAGCTAATGAGAACTAAGAGAGTTTGCCACTTTCGCGGATGAGCAAACCATGGACCACCTAGCAGTGTTGGGGCCAGCCCTATGTTCAGTCATGACAGGCACACAAGAAACCAGGCTTTCATTGTGAATGCAGACACCCGACCACCAAGCATGGCTGAACATAACTCTTTACTGGCACCATGAGCAATTTACACAGAAGAGTATAGAATAATAATAATAAAAAAAGACAGACCAAAACAAACAAATTGTAATTAGATATCTAGAGTTGGCTCGAAATTACTGTAGCCCTAATATTTTTAATAATAGCAATTGATGAAACTTGGAGGATGTGCCACTCTGGGCGAGTTTAAGTTCAAGTTACCAAATATTTTGTTTGGTTTGACTTTGGAACTGAGGTTTTTAAAGAGTATTACATTATCTACTAGCTATCTACTACGGTAACCATCTACTACTAGATCTACGTAGAGATCTAAGGTAGGAAGGCGGTCCGAGGAACACTCAATTCACACAAAAGAAAATTTCTGCTGCACTTACGTTTCGACATTTTGAGGTCTACAAGACTAACGCCAAGACAATGACACGTAAAAATGTGAAGGTTGTTCTTAATTACGATTACTTCGTACAAACATCTCCCGCATCAGCGCCCGCATGAAAAGTGAAAAGCGTGAAATTATGCAATGCGAATGCGAGATTATAAAACGAAAGTAAGTTTTGCCTTCCAAGGTTGGTTCCACTGACCTAAGAGTTACCAAATAAAGTATATCTATATAATGTTTGGAGTTACTTCCCATTTTCAACCGGAAATGATGCACGAGATTCAGTGTTTGCTTGGTTACGGGGTTTCTGAACTGAAGTCATAACAGGATGGTCTAAAAATTCGTTGGTGTTCATAATATATCTTAGATAAAAGCAAAAATGGCAACTGTTCTGCATGGCAGGCGAAAGGGACAGAAAAGAGGTATTCATATAATTGTTGATGTTTGTTATTTGCGAAGGCTAAGAAATGATAGGAATATCAATTAAACCTGCCTTCTTATCTGTTGTTTACTTGGTTTTTTTTAAAAAATCATCCACCCCTATTAGTATTAGGTGGCTATTAAAACAATAGAAAGTAATAGAGCATGTAATAAATAAATAACCGGATTATCACATTGTACTATTTCAAAACAGGTTTATCAAATTGTTTGTGGGAATTTGAGTAATGAATTCTGTGTTCATAATCATAAGTCGATAATTTATTAAAATTAAATTAGTCATACCACTAATACTTATACCACTATCTATCTAGCTAGCTAATGGTTATGAGGTAAAAATATGAAACAAAATTGGTATCTACTTTAATTTTATTTGAAAAAAATTACTAGAATGATCATATCACTTTAAGGGGATAATGTCAGCAGTTTTTAGAATTAGAATCATCATCTGCAGCCAGATCTTGCTTGATCAGCCATCAGCTAAGGTCACTTGAACATTTAAAATACAATCAAAACAACAAACAGTTTCTGAGGTTTTCATAAGGATTTTTATTTGGAATTTCTTCCTTTCTTACACTTTTCCTGTTTACCTTTCAATGTTTATTTAACCGAACAGGGTCACCTGACATTACCCAGCAGAGCACCTGGGATATGTGATGAAGGCCTAATCATTTGACAAATAAGCTTAACAAGAAAAACAACTCTCAAATATTAAGATTCTGATATATGATTATGACCTCAATGAATACACTTACTTTTTCTGCAACTGATTGTGACTCTGCGTTTTATTACTCCATTGCTCGTAAATTTTGAATTGATAAATTTGATAGTATGCATATTTTGCTAATGTGTAACCCCAACCCCCCAAAAATCAACAACTGAAATTTCTGGATTCTTTGAGAATCAAAATACTGTTGTTTATGCAATTCTTTTCATTATTTTCCAGTTGGCTCGGGCAATAAGCAAGAGGCAAAGCCTGCCATGACTCTAATAGATGGGTCTGATCTTCGTCAAGTAACTGTCTTATCTAAAGCTGACTGGGATAGAATTGAGAGAGAGTTGAACAGAAAAAATATTCAAGATGAAATGGTCCGTAAAATCCGTGAAGAAAGAGAGGAGCAAAAAAGGAAATCTAAAGAGATTATCAAGAATTGGGGCAACACAATCGCTGTAAGTGTTTCTACTTGTTTGAGTAAATAGTAATTATCATCACTATTATTTGTATTGTTGTTATTACTGCTTTGGTGATTGCTACACTACTCTCATTTGTATGCCTTTTCCTCACATCTTTGCATGGTCCTTGCCCACCCCTACCCCCCACTCCCCTCCTCCTTGTTTCCTAACCAGTCTCCCTTCCTGGTGAAACTTACTTCAAAATCAAACCCCCTTTGTTTTTTATCACTACATTACAATGTTCTTTCTGATTCCCACATACTAGGTACCTTTACTCTGTCATTTTATTCACCGCCTGTTTTTTTCTACTGGATGGATCTATACTGTTATTTGACTTTTTACTGGTCTGAGTTTTCTACAGATTTTCATGCTATATATTTGTTGTCTTTTGTGTGTTGTTCTTTAGCAGAGGAATAACTTTTGCCAGAAACATTTATGTCCCTTTGTTTTGTCCCATTTGGAAGTTTTTACGTTTTCATGTGCCTTATTACTTATTTCCAAATGAGAGAATGTTTCTTGAAATATGATTGCAAATTGTTTACAGTCAATTATGCATTTGTAAATTCTTTTCAGATTTTTCTACAGTTAATTTAATCTGAAAATATTTCATTTAGGGCCAAAGGCAAAGAAAACTAGAAGCTAGAAGATTGCGAGAGGAAAAGGATGAAGAGGAAAAAAAACAGATTGATATAGAGGAAGCAACATACCAGTCAGAGCAGCGGAAAGAGGCAATTGAAAAAGCCAAAACCCAACAATATTACCAGACAGACCGAGTCAAGGCCTTCCATGTAAGAATTTGTCATAATTTGATGTTTCATGCGCAATTTTCTAACCTGAGAGAATTTCTGGTAAATCTGATGAGTGTGTATGAGGTTGATTTAGTGAATACAAAATGCATGTGTGTGATGTTAGAATAATAAGAGACTAAAAAAAGGAAAGTATGTAATGAAAAGCATCCTAATATTGAATTCTTCTATTTTGTTTCAGAGTGCACTGACTCTTACCGAAGTTCTGAAGGAGCGTGAAGCCCAGATAGAGCTTAAGAAGTTGAAGGAACAGGCACTAGGAGACCAGGACTTGGCATACATGAAGATAGACCAGGCAATGTATGACAGAAGCATTCAAGCAGATCAAGAAAAAGCTCGTGCTCGTATTGCTGCTGCTCACGTTGCCGCAGAATTCCAACAGTCTCAGTAAGCATTTATTTACATGGTCATTTCTCAGTTTGTCTATAGATATGTATGTTTGAAATCGTAGATCAGAAATGGTTAATGCATTAATCTATTAATGTAATCTTAAACATTTTGATTAAGATATATACATAATATATTATATAGGGCATTGCAATCACAAGGATGCTTGCCACACACACTGTGTGCGTCATGGGAGGTGGAAAAAGACGCGTTTCCCAGATCTGTCATATCCCATGGTACTAGCCTGACTCGAACCTGGTACCATTGAGGGTACTAGTTGAATGGCTAGACCACTCGACCATGCAATGTGTGTCATGAATTGAAGGGACCACTTGCATAGGATGACAATCTTCCTCTCCTTCTTCTTCCAGTTTGTCCTGCAAGCTTCAGGGTTTCCACATTGAATGTAACTCCAACAACTAAACTGGTTCAACCCCCAACTCTTCAACCTCGATCCTGTCCATCCACCTCTTTTATTTCCCTGGTTGTTCCATCTCCAGAACTCTTTTCCTGAAATGGTCCTCATCTCTTCTTTTAATGTGTCCGAACTATCTTATTCTACTTTCCTTTACCTTTGGTGAAATTGCCTTGACATTGACAATTTTTCACACCTTTTAATTTCTCACTGTGTTTCCTACCTGTACCTGAGAGGGTTTTGTTGTTCCTACTGCTGTTCTCACTACTGTTTCATACCTGTATAGATATCGTTGACTAGCCTGATAATTATTTCTTTCTCTCTTAACACTTTGGTTGCCACGCCTTCCTTTCTGTTTTTTTTCACCATTGGTTGGCGCCATTTTATAAGGAAATTAGGAAATCGTCTCTAAGAACAAAAATCATATTCATATTGTCGCCAATATCTCTACCATCATTGGGTTGATCATCCCAAATTGTCCCTGTTACTATCATAGATTCCAAAGCTAGACCATGAATTAATTAATTCTGAATTAAAATCCTCACCCGAGTCAATATCATCCTGTTCCTATATATTGTTACTTATTTTACTCACTGATTCGACAAGAGGTGCAGAGAAATTTAGATATATCATTAGATTGTAGCACAAACTGGCAAAAAATAATTCAAGCAGATGAAACAAAATGTAAACAATGTTAGGGAAAATACCTGTGATATTTCGGAAGGTCGTAGAATTCTATATTCGTCGGTTTGATAGGGTTGGCATGACAACTTAAGGTTCATTGGCAAACAACGGAAACGGCAGAATTGACATTGGCAATCATAGGGTTAAACAATGCAATGCTTCGTCCCTTCCTACTGTCATATGCTTTGTTCATGTTTTTGAATGACAGTTGGTAGAGGATGACTAGATTGCTCATTTTTATCATGTAAAAAAATTAATCTGTTCTCAATTCTGATAAACAGGATCATGGAACACATTGAAGCCAGGCATAAAGAAACTGTTATTGATGTCAAAGAAGGTGAAGAACTGAAGAAACTTTCAGTGCAATTCCAGATTGAGAAGGAGAGATTGGATAATATCAGAAAGGAGGAGAGGAAATCTCTACTATCTGATAATGTACAACAGATCCAGGATGTAGAGAAGATGAAGATCTTACAACAGAGACAAGATGAGGTAAATCATTGTTGGCATCAAGTGTTAAATGTGTGACTTGATTTTTATCACAACGCTTGAAGATTCCATAAAATTTATGAGTCAGCTGATTCTTTAACCTGAAAGATGTCATTCACATTCCTGTCAATGTTCCAAGTAACTTTGTGTGTGAGTGTACCTACATGTGTGCTCCATTTTTTATTATCACGTTTTATATATTGTGAATTAATTTTGCCTGTCTATGGAAGCGTTTAACACACATCCTGCAAGTCACGCGCCATCCCATTTATACACTCTCTCTCACCTTTTGCCAGGGAGTTACATTGTTTACCATTTATACTTGCCTGGGTTTGGGGTTTATGTACTGGTCATCAGAGATTTTCTTTAAATACAAGGCATATCGGTTTATTTGTTTGTAACTTAATGCAACCCCACCACACATAGAGAAGGAGGTTGTTCAAAAGTGACACCGACTTTCTAACCATTGTACCATCTTTGATTTCCTATGATCCCTTTATGGTCTGTTCTTTCATGCTTTTTCCGTATCAAACTACCATCTTACATGACACCCGACATCCAAACCAGATGACTAACAAACTCATCTACATGCAAATTCTCTTTGGATCAAGACTATTGGAGAGGTTGTAAATTTTCTCTTGTCATGGCAACTTGAGACATTCAACAAAGACCTCCCCAAGGGCAGGGTTTTATGGAATGAAAGTTATAATCTTTCATTTTATTTGCTGATAGGTCAAATCTTTAGGTAACAGACATCAATTCGGTAACTCTGAAGATGAGTCAGAGCAATCATGCGACAGTCAATAGATCAGCCCACTGAAAATAATTTTTCATTCTTCGCATGACCCGTAGTGTTGAGTGTTAGTGGAGAGACGTGGCTTTTGCTTTGAACGATTGGGGTACAGATTTTTCTGCCTATTGCAGGACATGAGTTTAAAAAAGGAAATGAACTATTTAGCACCATTTCTTCTTACAATCACTGAAATGAGGTTTTTTATTTCTTCATTGGTCAGCTGTGTAGCTTAGTTCAAAGCAATTTGACTTTAAGTACCCATTGTAGAATTTTTTTCAATATTCGGTTGCTGCATCCAGCTTTGTTATAAATATTCATAGTTGTCATTTGGTGCAGTGTTTGTGTCCAGTTTGGTTATATATATTACCCAGTACAATCTGAATTTTTGAAAATATTGGTCTTAAATGCATTGTTTAGTTGTTGTGACAGAATTTTGGTATTTTGTGTACAGGAAGAAGATGAAGAATGCCGTGTATTTGCTGCCGCAAAGAGGAAAATGATGAAATTGAGAGCTCAGAAGGAACTGGATATGCACAAGTAAGTGACAACCAACTAAATACAGCAAATATCTTACTTTCTACCTCCGAATGTGTTACTTAATATGTGCATGAACATTATTGATGAAGCAAATAATGATAGATTGCATGGATAACAGGCATAACTCATATTGATGGATCCAAGGATTTTAGATATGCAAGGGATCTGTGTCTTTAATCCTTTATTGGCACCATGAACAATACACTGAGTAGTATAATAAAATTGTTCGTTTGGGCAGTATAAAACATAATCAAGGTCAATAAATAAATTGATGGAATAGTTCATCAATGATACTGTGGTTGGGTTCAAACCAAATACAGTTGGGAATGGGTCAAAACATAGTTTCCTCAATAATTGTCAATAATAAGATAAACAACTTAATGTTTTTCACTATATATTAATGAGCGAGGACAAATTAGGAGTTATTTCCCATGGATTGTCTTGTTTTTTTTACTCAAAAGCTCCCAGAGTAAGGAGAAAGGAGGGACAAAAATGTGGTGCAAAAAAGTGGGCTTATTTGATTTCTAAGAAACAGTCACACAGAGTTTGGACAAAAGACGAAATTTCTTTCATCTTAATGCCCTGATCTGAATTTTACTCACCACTTTCCTATCTCTGTGTACCACTGGCCTATTCACGACTGATTTTGAATTTTTCATTTTCGATAAAAGGCAAGAAAGAGCAAAGTATTTTACCGAGTCGTTTATCTTATTATTGACATTCATTGGTTTCCGTATTGAAATTAAAAGTACTGATACATCATCTATATATATAAAGCTGGTGGGTTTGACGGCTAAATCCAAACTCCTCTCTCAATACCAATACTGTTTGTACACTGCTGACATTTTTACACAAGATACAAAATAGTTGTGATCATGTTTTGACGCCGTCAGAATTGTAGTAGAACGGACTGTTGATTTGATAGAAAATGTTTTGTTTCTTCGAATTTTATTTATCGACATTCATCATAGTTTTACTTACTTCTGCCTTTTCCTTTCATTGAGTAAAATGATGTCATTGTTTTATGAGCACACGATCCCAATGTATTTTTGATGCATTCAATAGCAAAGGCGTGCGCAAAACATATCTATATCAAGGTGGAGTCTCTCTGGGTTATCTTTCATCTGTGGCGGACCGCGTCCCCTGACATCTTATTGTTTATATTATAATACTATATTACATTTACAAACGGCTTGACTAAAAGTAATCAACTGTTATTGATTAAATGCATGGCATCCCTGATAACCTGATAACCATCGGGAGTCCCTGCTTGTTTGATTATGAAGTTAGTATTATTCTTTTATGACAATTTTGAAAATGAAAAATGTATACAGTGTATAAAATTTATAATAGTTACTATCTAGAATATGACAAATGGTTTTGTAAATAGGACTTAAAAATGCTTTGTGTTGTTTAATCTTATTGTTCTCTCTCCTATTGTCTTCTCTCTTTATCTTTCACTTTTATTAATCCCAATTTTTTTTTTTAATGTTAAAGTGAGAAACAGGCACAACTGGAGCGTATTCGAGACAAGTTGTCAGCACAAATGAAACAAAAGATCAGTGATGAAGATGACAGGATAGTTAGAGCCATTGAGGAGGCTGAGAAGAAACGCATGGAAGAGGAAAAGTCTAAAGAAGAACGACTGCTGAAAGAAATTAAAGAACAGGCAGCACACAGGAATAAACAGGTGGGTAGATTAAAAATGAATGGGAGTATGTCCAAGTTTTTTTGTCCTTCTTTAAATTACTCGTATAAGTGTTCATCATTATCATCGTAATACTAATCTTTAGTATAGGGATGGAACCAGCTCAGATTTTTCCTGAATTCATTTTTTTCTCCATCATTTATTGTATTTGACTGTTAGAGTATGCTAGCATATTTCAGGTTTGTTTTTTTTAAAGCATTGTTTCCATCACTGTAAGTTGCAATGATAGATCCAGCATTTATCTGAATTTTGTTTTTCTATGTACATTATGTCTTGGCTGGTCTGTTATCACTATTTAAAAAGAAATCAAATTTTCTCTTCAAGACTAATTTTTCTAATTTAAATCCAAAAAATTCAGAAGCTATGTTAGAGCGAGTTAAAAGATATCAGTCAAACGGATTACACGCTGAACCGGTCAGTACGGTCAAGCAACATTGAGCATGATCAGTGTTTGAAAAGGTGAGCACTTGGGTGCTGTGCCCTTGGGTAAGGCATTTAACTCTGCTTACCACACTCGACTCAGGTGTAAATGAGTATCGGCAAAGGGCAGCGAATGATCTTGTCAGAATGCTAGTACTGTATTCTCCTTATCATATTGATACAGGAGTGTTATGGCTGCCGGGGATAAATCTATACATTGTAAAGCACATGGAGCATGATGAACTTCATGGTTATGCGCTATATAAATGTGATACTTTCCTTTAGTTTCTTAACTGCTTTAAACCACAAAGTGACACAGGTCAATTAAAATTTAGCTTCATGGTTCACAATTACTTTTTTACTACGTATTCAAATCTGTTGATACTTTCTTGAATTTATATTTGTACAGCTTAAGGACAGGGAAGAACAACTGAAGAGAGCTAAACATGAGGAATTAGAGATGCTGGACATGAAGCGTGCTGCTGATGCATTGTTCCGTCAAAATGAGTATGAGAAGGGGATAAGACGTAGAGCTGAGGCTGATGGTCTGAAGAACTTCCATGTGGATCAATATGTAAGTGTTGGAGACGAAAATTAGTTTTAATATTGAAATATTTCCACTTGGGGTCCCAGTGGCGCAGAGGTACAGTTCTTGCCTCAGAAGCGAAAGGTACATGGTTCGATTCCTAGCAGCGTCGGTTATTTTTCTCAGTGAAACTCGGTGAAAACCTATATGCCACTCCCCTGATCCTATTCAGGTAGGTGGGATCAAGAACCTAGTCCTATCGGAGACGGACGATAAACTCGGAGTTGCGCACGTTAAAGAACCCTTAGCAGTTAAAAATCTTCAGCTCTGATGATTAGAGCAGCTGCATCCGGATCTTTTAGACGAAGAATCACATGAACATGTCCATAATCAATCTGGAAAACCACTCTGAAGCAAAACTGTATTTTTCATATCACAACATGTACGTAATGAGGCGCCAGTGGTCGAGCGGTTAGCTACAGTGATCGTGATAAGTGTCTGGACGGGTGACAACTCGGGCGCTGTGCTCTTAGGTAAGGCACTTAACTCGACTAGGTGTAAATGAGTACCCGGCCGAGGGCAGCGAACGATCTTGTCAGTATGCCAGTGCTGAAGCGCCTAACAGGCAGTCGCACTGTATACTCCTCATGGAGTTGAGAAGGATACAGAAGTTTTATGGCCTGCCGGGGGTAAACTATACATTGTAAAGCGCATAGAGCATGATGAACTTTGTGGATATGCGCTATATAAGTGCTATGCTTTACTTTAATAAATTATCTTTATGTACATTTTGACATCATAAACAGGGGGAAAATGTTATGTTTCAATAAACAAAATAAGCTGTGGTTTGCATGGAAGAGTCTGATGCACCTTTTAGGCTGAACATTGACAAAAATGCTACAGTGCTTAGTGCTATAACTATAAATGAGCCATGACCAAGCAAACTTTTGAGTTTTGTTTTGTAAATGATTGATATGTAATTCATTTGTCCGCATACTCTGAATCATGCAATTACTTTTGTTCAGTTGGTTTTGAAACATTACATTCTCATGACATTAAAATCATTTCGATACAGAATGAACGTGTAAACAAAGAAGAGGAAGCCAAGAGAGCTCAACTTGCGCTGGACAAGGCAAATGTACAGCTGATTGAGAAAGAGGAAGCCCAGTTCCAGGAATACGCCAGGAAGGTCATTGACCACTGCAAAGAGGGCGGTCGTAACGTCTACCCATTGGAAAAAGCTGCCCAAGAAGGAGCTGGTGGAGGTTTGGGACCCACGTTCCCTGGGAAAGGAGGAGTACGGCCAAGCTACATGGTGTCAGATAACTCTGGTGTGCAAATGCCTCATTACCAGAGGGACTCCACTGATGAAACCAAGGATCAAATTTATGGGAAAAATCCATCAAAGAATAGGCTTGGTTTTGTTTGGTGATTTTTTAACTTTTTACAAATTCTTGATTGTTTTTCGAAGATTTCTATACAAGATGAATTGAATACTAATGTAGTCGTGTTTTCAGATTTTTATGAGATTGTTGCATTTTGCATCAATTCCATTAATGAGCACATATCATATCTACTCTAAAATTGTTTCCTGAGAAGCCAAACATGAGAATGTGAGTTATCACATTCCTTTACGGTATGTGTCTTTTTGTCAGTGATGGAAAAAAAATGGAATTAAGTGGAGAAGTTTACATTCCACTCATATTTGATTTTTCTCACTATCATAACCACTGACTTAATGAGGATATAGCACTTTCGCAATTAACATTTCATTATCAATATGCCTACAGTGAAAGTTATATCAAATCTTGTGTGATGGAAATGTTTTAAAATGCCTTGCATACTATGCTACATTTTTTTATGGTCAAATGTATTATTAATGTATATATATATAAATTGGTGATTGAGGTATTAGATTTCAGGGCTTTTGTATACATTCTTTGGAAGATTTAAGGCAAATAAAACAAATTTCTCTTTCCTTTTGAATTATATCTTGAAATATATATATTCCAAACATGCTGTAATATCTTATCTTGTTTTGGACGACACAAGGCCCTAAAACAGCAAAAAACAACAATCAAATCTTACTTACACAGTGGCCACTGGATCCACCAAGGTCACACTCAACAAAAAGTGGGCTCCAATGCGGCAAATAGAAATCCCGCTTCCTCCTTTATATTCTCTTTATAAAAGACAACACATCCAATGTGCACCCAACAATTATAAAATCACCTACAAGGTTATGCTGGTCAGTGATAGTGTAGTGAAAGAGTAAAATACAGTTTTTCACTCATATTCACCATGTTTTCCTTGTTTTTCGAAGTTCCTCGCTGAATTTGCATTTAACGAGAGGTCCCATACAACGAGAACAGAGCGTCAGTCTGACGATCTTGTACTTTTGATTAAAATTCATACGTTCTAATGTGACTTCCGACAGCAACAGCATAGATTAAGCATATAAGCTCTTTTTGTTTGCACTAAAATTATAGGTATTGATTAAATGATATTGAAAAACATATTTACCGTCTTCTTGTTTGTTTGTGTGTTTAAATTCCGGCACCGGTGGTCAAATGGATAACACGCTGAACCGTTCAGCGTAGTCAAGCTACATTGACTGTGATCAGTGTGTGGATGGGTGACCACTTGGGCGTTGTAAGACACATAACTCTGCTTACCTGACTCAACTCAGGTGTGAATGAGTACATGGCCGAAGGCAGTGAAAGATCTTATCAGAATGCTTGTACTGATGCGCCCAACAGGCAAGCTCTACTGTATGCTCCTCAGGGAGTTGAGAAGGTAATCGGAATGTTGTGAGCCTGCCGGGGGTAAATGTGTCATTGTAAAGTGCGTAGAGCATGGAGTAGTAGTCCATTGTAGTGTCATTATTATGAGGTACTATGCCTACCAGCTGTACTCAGCAATGTCTCAGGAACCATTCAACTTACTAGGATACTTTTAGTATCATTGGAAAGATGGGTTGCTGTCCCCCTAATAGTGATAGCAGTATTTTTTAATTTTCAGATTCCGACTTATGCTCCACTTTAATCAAACCAGTCACAAATATCAAAGTTTTTGTTTCGTTATCCAAACCGTATTATACCCAGTGTTGAACACAGTGCTGGAAGAACTCTGAATCAAGTAGGTAAGGCAAGCATGTGATCAGCCCACTGTGCCCTGAACCTTGAATGGCACAATGAGTGTCACATTTTTTGGAGTTGCACAAATTTTGACAGAACAAAGCATCAGCAGCACGCTTCATGTCCAGCATCTCTAATTCCTCATGTTTAGCTCCCATCAGTTGTTCTTCTCTGTCCTTAAGCTGTACAAATATACATTCAAGAAAGTATCAACTGATACAGTCGATTACAGTTGACTCTGCTTAATCACAATCTGGTTAATTGCAACTTTTCCTAAGAAACGGAATTAGTTTTAAATAAAAGTCACTGGTTAATTGCAACTCATTTCG
>JARBEQ010271695.1:1314-18614 GCA_030265355.1 Tritonia tetraquetra
AAGGACCCCCCCCCCCCCCCCACACACACACACAAAACAGACGGTCGTTGATTTTAGTTGTACTCCCATTTCAACACAGCAGTAGGTCAACGGTCATCTCAAAGATGATCTGATTCTGATAAAATGTATCTCTCCCTGGTGGAGACGAATTTTTTTGTTGAAAATCCTGAAAAGCCCAAAGAAAATCATCACTCACAGACTCAAAGGAAACATTCATATTGCCAATCTCCATTTCCTCCGGAGATAAAGTACATTATACCAAGCCTTTCTATATAATACAGTCAAGTCCACTTATAACGGCCACGGTTGTAACAGGAACTTGGATATAACAGTGACAAATCAAATCCCCGTTTTACATCTCTATAAGGTTAAGTAGCAAGAACATGTGCTATAGCAGTGCTCAATTAGCGCGAACTCGGCTGTAACAAGGATTCCACCGCTTGTAAAGTTGCAATCCGCCTAAGCTCAATATACAAACACACGCACACACACACATACATACACATGCACTATACATACCCCATTCGCGAAGACGTGATTGGCATTGTTGCAGTGCTGTACTGTAACGTGGTCAAGAGAGTCTAATTGTGGTTAGGGCAAGAGGGGGAGGGGAGGGCTGGATTATCACGCGGTGCGGCTGTCACTGGCTAGACATAGTGACTGCGCGTGGTGAAGGCGTTTGCTGTGATTGTGATGCCAACTGACTGGGGCTGGTGTGTTCAGAACTGACTGACTGGGACTGGATATAACAGGAATTGCTTATAACAGGGAAAACCTGCTGGTCCCATCAGTCCTGTTATATCAAAGTTTGACGTATAAAGTTATACAGACGGCCCTAACAGCAGGGCTACAGATAAAATACCTATATTGAACTGCTTCTTGCTCTCTGCTCAAACATAGATCTCAATATTGTTCCAAACGAAATTCCACCAGTCTTCCATTTTTTAGCGCCCTCTTGCCCAAGTATGTCTGTTTTTGAAACAATAGAGATGAGGTGGGCGGACATAGGCAAGATACCTATCATAATCTTATTGACAGGATAAACCTTTAACAGGAGTCATGCCAGTAACGCACTAAATGTCATTTAATTTCTTTAGAATCCTAACGTAAGTTAAAAAGATTTTGGTGTGACCTGATTCCAGTGGTGTGGGCCGTTGCTGCTACACCCAGGACTCGTGTTTGGCAATGTGTTGTCTATAATTTTGCCTGACAACAATGAATGTGGGGTGAGTGCCTGTGACTACAAGTATTTAATTAGATATGTGTTGTCTTTAATTATAAAACAATTAGAAAAATGACTGTGAAAAAATGTTGTCAATGCAGTTTCAGTTAGGTGAACACAGTGACAAACCATGCGCTCTAATACGTTATAAGTTTTAAAAAGTTTTGACT
Source organism: Tritonia tetraquetra (assembly GCA_030265355.1). Lineage (NCBI taxonomy): Eukaryota > Metazoa > Mollusca > Gastropoda > Nudibranchia > Tritoniidae > Tritonia > Tritonia tetraquetra. The sequence goes on from JARBEQ010271695.1 coordinate 2,707, forward strand.
TAATTAATGCGTGCGCGGCGTCTTTTTCTCTCTTTGGTTACAAGACCGTTTTGACTCGCTTAACTTAACAGACTTGATTGTGCCTCGGTAGTCCCTCAAGGTTACTGATGTAAAACAAAACCGACGTATTAAGCCTGTGCGTACTGGACTTCAGACAAGATCTAGTTCCAAAAAAGCTAAACTGGCAACAATGCTTTGACTCGCGTTTCGATGAACACAGATTATGTGCCTCCCTTCTTTCGAACAGGTTACACCGAGTCCCAAGGGTCAGTAGACCAATAAATAAACAAATGAATGTGCATAATGAGTATAGCCGTCAGTGTTCCCCCATCGCATATTTTGGATTGCTGAATACTTCTTCTTCTTTCTTTATCAATAACCTTTTAGTACCTTTCAGTGTAAGGGTTTTTGCTGAATACACTCCTGGAAAATCAGTGGATTCGGTTGATAAGGCAAACAGGTGATCGATCAGTTCATTCTATTATGGGTGATGCTCGTTTTTTACCATAAAAAAAAGTAAAGTATCGACTAAAGCGTCACAGTGGGTTGATCACCTGCTTGGCTTAATATCTTGATCCAGAGAAATCCAGCCTCATAGTGCTGGTCCTACACTGTAATGGTAAAAGGGAATTGGATAAGAAAGAAAGAAAAGCGACTGAAGCGGTGCATACATCAAATTGTTGTTTGAATCCCATCGAAACGTATGTATTCAAATTCAAGTCTGTTCTAGCGATTTGTTCTGGAAAAAATATGTTTGGAACTTTTCACATAAAATCCTTGCCCATCATTTAACTATAAAATCGAGTCTTGCAACAAGTAAGAATAATCGTCAAGGCCACAGAGAATAGTCGAGTACTTTGTACGACCCAACCAATGATTATAATATTATAGTATAGTAGTAGTAGTATCATTGACCCAACCACTAATCTAAAGACTGAATAACCCGTCTTTATATGTAAGCTCGAAAAACATAATCTAAGCATACCCAAGTGAATTTAAATTTACAGTTTTCTCCACTCGAAATATGTTTAGAGCTTAGCGACACGGAAAAAGGACTCTGCATGAGGAATGCAACAAAAATATGCTGCATGTATACAAGGTGCAACAAACTTCACCCAATAATGACAATAGTAATAATGATGATAATAATAATAATAAACTATCCATATTATGGTATTATTCAACTATATCTATATAGCGGCTCAACAACAAAACATTGAACCTCCACTCCAATGAAGACCTTGCCCTCATACGATAAAATGCACAAGACAGAAAATACTAACAAGAACTAGCTAATAGCAAGTAACAGCAAGTATTAGAAAAAACAGCCGAGGCGTCACAGTCGGAGCACTGAAACGCGAAAGGCCCTCTTCATTCATCCATATACCGAGCTAAGTATTTTTTTTACTGAGATGTTTGGCTCCAATGCAAAGCGAAAGTGAAGGCCACAGAATAAGAACATTCTTATCCTGTGGTGAAGGCTTGCCTACCACGCGATATTCCCGCGAAACGAACCAGTTTGGCGAGAATCATTTCTTACTATACAATGAGCTAGTTCGAATTATGTGATATTTAGCAAACAACATTTAATATTATCTCGATTGAACCAACAAACAAAAGGCATAGGATGACAAGGAAGAGTAGTAAAATATAACTTTGAAAAAAACAAAACAACACAGGGTAGAATTAGAGATAACAATGTGTTCCCACAGGTACCGTCAATCTATAGCAAGGGTTCTTAACCTTCTCGGGCCGCTCCCCCCTTCCAATAAGCCAACCAAGTCATTTTCACCCTCCCAAAAATTGTCACCAAAAATAAGAAGAAAAACCCCGCAAATCACAGAAAACCTTCGAAACGTTTCCCCCAACTGGAAGTATATTATGTAACCCCCCTCCCAAAAAAACTAAAAGCAAAACAAAACAAAAACAAAACAGCAGCAAAAACAAAACTAAAACACACACACAAACAACACAAAAATAAACAAAGCAAAAACAAAACAATTTATCAATTTGATTCCACCTCTAAAAGTTCTTTAGTGGTGACTATACAAATAAGGTGCTTAAAACCTATAAGATAAAAGCAAAGACAAAGAATAAACAATCTCGGTGAGAACAGCATGTGTGCTGTTACTGGAGAAACACTAAAATGAGGGCTGCTATAAGTTATAGACCAAAAGGTGAAAAACGTTCTGCGTCATTTTGTCGTGTCCTATGTAGAAGTTTTTTTTCATTTGCCTCTACTGGAGAAACACGAAATAAGTGATACCCCGGTTTTTTTAGTACTCGGAGGGTATGGATTCCTTTGAGTACTTGATATCAAAGACGTACTCGATTATCAAGTACTCGTACACACATCCTCCTCTCATCTAATCGGAAAGAAGGGACATAAATAGTAAGCTGGAGTCAAACTGGTGTCTCTGAGTCATTTTCGATAGCAATCATCAATTCAGAATTTTATTTTGCTATTATTATTGCCATCTCTGATCAAAAGACAATTGGGTACAGTGAGGAATAATGTTTTCCAGTTCATCGTCAAATTTTAATCGCTTTTTGGGTAAGAATTGGCGTCTTTACATTATTTTTATTTGACATCTTGATCTTTGTCAACAAAACAAGGATGACCAAAACAATTGATTCACGTCACCAAATGTTCGATTTATTTTAGATTAGATGCATGTGAATGTGTTTTACCTTAGTACACCCTTATGAGATATTGATTTGTCATTCAAGAAACCAATTTTTGAAAGAGGAAGGCGAATTTAATAGAAAATAGGGATCATGGATCAGCTTCTCTCTGCTGACTGAGGTTGCCTTCTTTGTTGTCATTGTTATTTTTCTATGAGAGGGTTGTCTCTAACTCTAAGTAAAATTAGGTCAAGACACAAATGAGATTGACCTTTTTTGGGTCTCATTTTGACTTTCTTATCCAGTTCCCTTTACCATTGGCTGCGTTTATTCTCACCTGGGGTGAACATGAAAATAGCGAGTCAGTCTGCTCTTACCCGGAGGGAGAATATCCCATGATTCGCTATTCTCACCCGGGATGAGAATAGCGACATCCATAGCTGCTTGCTATTCTCACCCGGGGTGAGAATCACATGAATCGCTATTCTCACCCGGTGTTCACCCGGTGTCCTACCATCCTCTTCTTAGTAGATAGATAGGGTGGATGGATGGATGTGGCGGACTCACTATAATTTATGACATTGTCCTCCCAGACAGATCCCAACCCTAAGCCTACAATTCTTGGAACGTTTTGAATGCGTCGTTCACCGGGTGAAAATAGCGAGTCAGTCTGGGCTCACTCGGGGTGAGAATATCCCATGAATCGCTATTCTCACCAGGTGAGAATAGCAAAATCCTATACCATTACAGTGTAGGGCCAGCACCATGCGGCTGAATTTCTCTGGATCAAGGTATTAAGCCAAGCAGGTGATCAACCCACTGTGACCAGTCTCATTTTGACATGGATCTTAAAATAATGATAATAATTAATTTCTATTATTGTGCCTATAGTATAAATCCCCATCAAGTGCTCTCTGGCGCTTTATACATGATAATTTTAGAAGGGCAAGATACACCATCACATTAGTTTAAGATACAACAATATAAAGATACAAGGTCGTTAAAAATGTAAATGATTCAGTTTTTAAAAAATTCGTTAAAATTTAATGATGGCATTGAACTGAAGAGGCTTGTTCAGTTTTTGGTGTTAGTTATCTAGGTACTAGGAGACACCTCTCTAGTGCCACTTGCCATTATTTAGCCCCTGAGGCACTCTGTTGCCCAACCGGAAGTCATGGGCATAACATTAGTGTGCCCAGGCAGTTGGTGGGGCGAAAACGAGTCAAAGGTAAACCAGCAATGAAAAACAATACTTTTAATCCACGAAAAAGACGAACCCGGAAATTCACATTATATTATATTATAAACTGTTATTTGATTGGCTGTTATTTTTAGATATGACCCTAGAAGTTTCCTGTACTTGTTCTATAAAAGATTTTTAGTTTGTGAACAATTGACATCTTCAGGATGTAATTATTTTAATTTTAATGATAATATGGTAGGTATATATCCCCTACCAATCCATTCAATCTCACAGGGAGAGGTCAAACAGTACAAGGCAAGGCCGCATCGTCACGTCAAACTGAAAATGGCATGTTTAGCATTGCGAGGGTTGACAGTAACTTTAAAAATCATTTTTTCTCTAAGCAGCTGAAAGAGAATTGATAAAGCACAGAAGAGGTGTAATGATTTTTTTATCTTAACTAGAAATATTGAGAATGACATTTTAAAAAATGATTTAATAACATTTCTTTACAGAAAAGGCGACAAGTCAGCTATTGCTTGAGCCAGATTGGGACTCAGTTCTTCAGATTGTAGACTGTATCAGACAAGGAGATGTGCAGTGAGTTTACAAAAATGATTCTTGCTTTTAAAAAATTTTTCATAGTCTTTGATTTTCTACCTTGTAATTTTTAGAGTTCCCAAACTACAATAAATCTTGTGTACCCCCATTTATACTGAGGTCGGTAAGGGGCTAGTCCCAATCATCATGCATGACCACCATGGTAAGAAGTTTTATGGGTTTGAGAATGTTTTACCTGCGGAATTTCAGCCCACTGTTCCTTTTGATTGTGACTACCTCTCAGCTGTAATTAATGATGAATAACTTCTGTATGTGATGACTTAAATTATTTATTACACATGGACCTCTTGTTTTGAGAGAATGAAAATAACAAAAAACTTCTGATTGTAATGCTATAATGTTGACTGTATATCTATGTTTTATTTGTGTATTCTTAAGACCAAAACAAGCATTGCTTGGAATCAAGAAAAAAATTGGTGCGGACAACCCTCATGTCTGCATGTTTGCTCTTCAGGTATGTACTAACAACTGTTAACTCTTTTTAGTCTAGTAAAAAGAAGTAGAAGTTTTCATCAATGTAAAGTGGTGTGGTGGTATCGTTGTCTAACAGAGACAGAATGGAGATTATAGTGTGATAGAAGGCCATTATTTTAATTTAATTAATATATTTTTTTACATTTGTATGATTTCCTGGAGTGGGTTTGTGTCTTCTATTAACTGCTTAAAAATATTTCACAGTATAAATACCCAGTTTTTTTACATAGGCTGAAATAGTAAGTACGTTTTTAAAGAAGCAATACACACCCTTAGTATGCATTTTATGATTTCATAAAGAAGCTTTTATGATGGGTTAACTTAATTTTTTAAAAACTCCTTTCCAGGTGCTTGAGGCTGTTGTAAAGAATTGTGGAGATGGGATACATACAGAACTTGCCAGTAAAGAGTACATGGAATTTCTAAAGGATCAAGCAAAGGTTTTAATGTTTATCTTTTAGCTTCTTTTCTTTCTTTATCATTTCCTGTTTTATCTTTCGTGTCTGGTGTGGTTCAATCAAAAACGCCAAGTTGTCATTTAAGCTTCATTGTAATAATTGATTATTATTACTAATGGATGTGTTCACTCTCCAATAGTTTACACCTTTAGCTTATTTTTTGAGATATCATTTCTTTAATCTAAACAAACATTTTGTTTTTCATTTCAAATTGCAGATCCGAAGTGACCCAGTTAAAGAGAAACTTTTGGAATTGATTCAAGTATGGTCTCATGCATTCCGTAATGACCCAAAGCTGAAAGCTGTGGAAGATACTTTCTATCTTCTCAAGACTGAAGGTTTGTCTTGTACATTTTCCTTTATCTTAGTCTATATTCTCATGAATTGTCTAATGACGCGTCTTTCGGGGACGTTGTAATATCGATTTATAACATCACATCACATTCCATATTTCCCTTGTGAGTCAACAGCACCCTGTGTTGTCTGCCGATGGGATTTGTCGCATATGGTCTTGAGATTAAATTATTTTTGTGAATTGTTTCAAAGGATACACTCACCAGATAATGTGGCTTACAGATTGATTTTAACTCATAACACTTATATTAACTTACAGTCTCATTACAAAATGATGGTTATTATTTTCTATCCATTCAATTTAATATGTAATAATAGAATATAACTTTTTTAGTTAACAATTCGATTGTGATAAAGCAAATATTTAATTTGAGACGGAATGGATATTACGGTCATATCATTAGCATTTTATCCATTATCATCATTATTTAAATCTTTAATAATTGCCAAGGACAATTATAATATATGAAACATACCAACCTCTTTTCTGTGATTTCGTCATTACCTCCCAGGAGCTTTTTGCCTGTGGCAGTAGTGTAGCACAATACTATCAATACACCCTCTATATCTCAAACAAATCGATAATCAAGAGTGTCAAGAATACGCCTTATGGTAGAAAAATTTAGAGCTGAGCACTATGATCCAATACTATATTTAATCACCTTCCGCATTGTTTTAATTTACAAAATGATAGAATGGTAGCTTGCACTACTATAACCACTTGTATACAGAGACGGTTTTGTTTTAAAGGTTGTTTTTCTTTTGATTGAAATTTTGAAGGCAGGTTTTGATCAGTTTGTTAATTTCAAACTTTAAATGCTGAACAAATAAAGATTTTCACTGTAGGTTGCATTTTCAAAGTACCTTTTTTTCTATTTAAAAAAGAAAAGAAATTGATGTCTTTATGACGATGAATGAATTATCTTTTGTATTGTGATTTCATGTGTCACAAATTTAACTTATGGCTTTGAAGAATTTTTTTATTTTGAAAGTATTGAAATTGTGTGAAATGTTTTACCAGGGCACCAATTTCCTGCTCTGAAAGAAGCTGATGCTATGTTTGATGCTGAAAAGGCACCTGATTGGAAAGATGGAGAGTCTTGCATCAGGTGTCGAGTCCAGTTTGGAATGGTTCAACGAAAGGTCAGTTTTATGTAGAATCATTAACTTTATTCTGAGTATTTAAAAAAAATAAGTTGAAGGAAATAGGCGTAGTGATACATGTTTATGCTTTTCAAAGATGGTTTGACCGTGACAAATTTGTAACTTTTGATTTTTAAAGTTTTTTGGGGGTTCATTGTTGCAACGTATTGGAACTTATTTCTTTATCTTCATTGTTGTTTTTTTGGTTTTTGCATGGCTAAAAGCACTTCAAACATTTTCAATGTGATATGCTTGAAGTTATATGCATTTTTGTCATGTCATTGGCTTTAAATTACTGCCAAAAAATATTCAAGCTTTCACGCTTAAACTTAAACACATGAAATCCCATTTTCGGATGACATAGTTGATTCTATCCTTTTGCTTCTTTCTTTCTTCTGACACTAAAATTACAACAGTTTATGAAAAAATAATTATTCTGAGTCAATTTTTATTTATTTGTTTTTAAAGATTAACTTATATGTGTATTTCTTTTCAGCATCATTGTCGTAACTGTGGTGAAATATTCTGCGGCAAGTGTACCTCTAAGACTTCCATTATTCCTAAATTGGGATTTGAAAGGGAAGTCAGGGTCTGTGACTCTTGCTATGATAAAATCAAGGGAATGAAGTAAGACACTAATTAGTAAGACCTGTTGAATTTAGCAAATTTAGTTGTGGCCCAAAATAAGTGGAGTGGTTTTTTTTTCTCTCTCTCACACAACATGCAAGATGAGAAGAGGTAGTTAAAGCAACAGACTCTTTAATATGAAATCAGCGTAAAATATGTGCTTGTATTGGTCTGTATTATGTTTAGTTTGTTTGATCTTATTAAATTTTAGTCATATATATGGAGTGTAACATCATCTACAAGTTACGTAAAAAACTAAATTCAAATTAAAAAATGATTTTTGTATTAAAAAACTTGATACACTCTTGGGTTTTCAGTGGGATTGTTCAGTGAATTACAACATCGTAATACTACACTTTAGAGTTTTATTGAACAAGGGGTACAATTATAATATCCAGGGCATAATGGTTAAGTCACTCACCTGAATGTAAGGCTCCAGGGTTCCATCCAGGGCCGAGTGGTTACACGACTCACCTCCGGATGTAATGTTCTAGGGGGTATTTAGGGTCGAGAGGTTACACCACTCACCTCCGGATGTAAGGTTCTAGGGGGTATTTAGGGTCGAGTGGTTAAGTCACTCACCTCCGGATTTAAGGTTCTAGGGGGTATTTAGGGTCGAGTGGTTAAGTCACTCACCTCTTGGCATAAGGCTCAGTCCCATTTGTACAGGATTTTTTTTTTTACCCTTACATCTTGAACCTGATATGACCCAAACCCTGGGCTCCTGAGTGAAAAATGAACGCTGCTGTCAAATGGTACCTTTTGAACCCAGGCCACTGAACTATCGGTGCAGCAATGTCTGGAGTGTAGTTTTAGACCCGACATTGCTGCGCCCAAATTACAGTCGCTCTGGGAACAGTGGCATGGGTTTAAAGGGTTACGGCTTTGGTTTGGAAATTAATATGAAATCTTCAAGTTCTGTTAAACCACATTTTATTTATTCTTTGTGTGTTGTAAAGAGTGTTTAAACCTAGAATGTAAGAATTTTTATAATTTTAAGAATGTCAGTGTGATTGATATTTATAAATCAAATCACATAATTCCAAGTTTCAGTTTTGACTTCAGTCATGATAATTTCTTCATTCAAAAGTGAAATTCCTAAAAAGTATCTGAAACCCAATTTTCTGTTATCGCCTGTATAGTAAGATTATCAAGCATTTTGACATCTGACATGCCACTTCCAGTTTCTGTGAAAATCAGAATTCACTCATAGTTTTTATATGCCATGTTCTATGAATGCTTTTTAGCTTATAAGATAAAAATGGCTGATTATTTTTGGTTCTTCTTGTTGAAAGTGTTTGTGATTGAAGTGCAATATATTGTAGTTTCATGCAATTTTTTTTTATATGAACCTCTCTTCTTATTTTCCTATCTTATTTGTGTGTATCTATTTTTATGATTGTGCATTTTACTTTTCAGAGAGAAGAAAGAAGATGATCTTCCCACGGAATATTTGAATAGCCCGTTATCGAAGCAGTCACAGGTAAGATATATAAAGTCAGTCAAAGACACTGATTACAGTCCTGTTGATTGATAATTGACATTGATAAGTGAAAAGAATTTAAAATGATAGCATACTGTCCTTGTGTGTTGAAAAAAAATAGGCACTATATGTATATATGCACTTGTTGTTTTTGGCTTGCTTAACACCAGTGTTTGTTGCCGGGAAGTATGTTTTATTATTGTGGAGTGAATCTTTGGCCTTATTGAAAGCTTGGTGCAATACTCTAGACATACATCAAAATTGATTGTAGGTAGTGTTTATTTGAGTCTTGCATCAAGCCATCCAGATAGTATGGCTCCCCACACTTTCTCATTATTATAGAATAGCCTTTTGGGATTGTTTGTTGTTGTTTTTTTCTTTCATTTTATGTCATCTCCTTCCCTTCTCTGTGGTCCCTCATTTCCTTTTCCCCTTGTATATATTTCCTTTCCTGAAAAAGCTTGACTCCTTTTCTAAAATACCTTACTTTTACAGTCATTTAAGTTTTCCTTGCTCCTCTGTTTGGATAAAAAATTGTGTTTGAAATTATGGAAGAATTAAATTGAAATTGTGAAATCATAAATTGCATTACATGCATTCTTCATGAAATTTGTCCTTTGATATATTAGTTTGATTTGATTAAGAAGCCTTTTATTATTTATATGCATTAACAATGGGTAACATTGTGATTTCTCTTTTGAAATTTTAAAATTAACTCAATTTCTGTTCATTTTGATATAATGAGTTATGTTTCACTTTTATATTGTTCTCCGTCTTCTTTTTTAACCTGTGTCCCACACGTCGCGTGACCTCGCCTTGCACTGCAGTCTCACATATTGGGATTTAGCACTTACCTGGGGATCGTTGTCCCACTTTCGCAAAGCAGAGATTTGCACGGTGTAGCTGTCTGGTTTGTTTATACGTAGCATCAAGAATTTGTAAAACGATGGGGCTTTGTTTTCAAATGAAAGCGAAAGCAATGACTAAAACTATTGCTATTACTAATACTATACTATTACTATAATTACTAACAATTGTATCTGTAACGACTAACGGTAACCTTTGCGATGTCACTTTTTAATTTTAAAAAAGGATTTATGATATAGTAGATTCTATATATATATCCACAAAGAATTAAATGCTTCTCTGTGTAATAATGATAATAAGAATGTAAGCGCGGGTACATACAAACAAAATATACAGAGAGAGAGAATAATGTCTGTACTACTACTACCACCACAAGGTGCTAGTACCAGTACTACTGTTTTTTTTGTTCTGTCTATTCTTACTTTTATGGACAAGGTAACAAGTTGCAGTAATAAAAATAAAGTGCAATGTAACTATTCACTATTTATGTATGTGGATATTGCAGTAATAAAAATAAAGTGCAATGTAACTATTCACTATTTATGTATGTGGATAGAATAAGCATATTTGACTACATTAGTGTCAAATCATTCTTGGTCACGGCTACTTCAGTGGAAAAAAAATGGCATAATGGTGTTTGAATTTTTATAATCGTTTTGTGTGTTCAGCCATTCAAATCGAGAATTATTTGTATTTGAAATGGTCACACATCTCATTTTATTGTAGAATGACGAGGGATGGGGACGGGAGCCATTCTTTTTATTGAAAGAGATTTTGAAGTTTCATAGTAAGTAGTGCTATGTTGGCCGTCAATATCTTTTCAGCTATAGATGTTACACTTACACCCCTGCGCCACGATGAGGCCCACGACAGTCTTAGTTTTCAGTGTTATTGTCCTTTTCATTGTATTGTCTTCAGGCTCGTTTTTATAGTTTTTTTTGTATGTGGTATATGTGGAAACAAAGGAGGAAAGTACAGAGGCCAACAACACTCAACAGTTGAGTCTTTTTATTTACCAATAGCTGCGCAGACAACACACTTTCTAGGCAGTGTTTACTTTTTAGTTCGTCTCTGACCAGTGAACTCGACAGTGGGCGTGACAGGCTGAAGTAGGGAAGTTCTTGGGTCACTGTTTTTTCTTGACTTTGAAGAGGAAATGTTTAGCTGTCAATCCATTAAGGAGTGTCTCTCCAATAGCAGACTGTCATCTTTAGATTGTTTGTTTTGCTGGCGCTAGTGCAGACAATTCTTTTGCCAATTCTCTCCTGGAAACTCGATGCGTCATGTGTTGTTGGCCAATTGATTTCATGACGCTTTTGTAGACTAGGTATGCAGTCGAGTCAGTTCTGCATGTGTGAGGAAATGAAAAAAAACATCTTCTTCCACCACTTCAATGTTTTATGTGGTCCATAAACTTGTTGAAGTCAATAACTGTAACTGCTTCAAATTTGCGTATTGGCTGGCCACTTGCATGATCGATTTTCCTTAGTGTTTTTCTGGTCACCTCTTTCTCTCACCACCTGCTTTTTCTTCATCTCTGCTGGCACTCCTTTTCAGTTAAATTTCTTTCTTCTCTCTTTATCGATAACCTTTTAGTACCTTTCAGTTGTCAATTGTGCAAATCTTTGAATATCGCTGGGGAAGAGTAGTAATTGTCGACATACAGCCGATGACCAGCATCTAAGAATGGTTCCATCAATCTCATTACGTCATGTAGTTCATCCGGAATTTCTCTCCTAGGGTGTCCAAAGGGCCTTTTTTTAAACAGCGCTTTGTAGCCTTCTCTCACTTTCTCTGCATAGATGACATTATCATTGCATTGTACCAGTAGCATCAAAAACCTGTCTCTCCTCATTGTTGATGGAAAAGGGGCATGAAATACATTTCATCAGTACTCCAATAGTTGTTGTTGTCGTCGATTTTTATTAGCCCCATCTCTGTTATGACTGGGACAAAAGCCCACATCTCCTGTCTCATTGTTTTTGAACACTTGTGGAACGGACTCTTGGGTAACAAGTTGAAGATAAGACTCAGCATAGTAGTTGTCTCTGCTGATATTCTCTCCATTGCTTCATCTGTGACAGACAATTTCAGGAAGTCTAGAGACTTTTTTTTTTGTTGGCTTGTGTCACCACGTGGGCCTGGAGTTCTCACAAATAAATGAAGTGTTGGTTGACAGTCCCCATCTCTTTAGTCTTGAGCCGAGGTAGACACAGTGGTAGTTGTGGCAGTGGCATCAGTAATAGCATCATCATCTTCATCCTCTTCAACTGGTGGGACAGTATTAAGTTCGTCATGCAGCTCAACACTGTCTTCATCACTCCTATTATTGTATATTTCATCAATCATTGCTCGTGCATCAACAAGTGCTGTCAGTGGACTCAAGTCCAGATCATCAGAGTTAAAATTCATGGCGTGGAGATGTAGAATGTAATGTCTAATTGATAGCTTTCAGCCCTGGATCAATGAATGGCTCAAAAAGGGACACTGTCCTATCTTTGATTCCCTATGGTTCCTTTATAGTAAGTTCCTTTCATGCCTCTGCTGCATCAACTTCCTTCTTACATGACACCGACAACCGAAACCAGATGACCGACAAACTCAATACAAATGCCATCTCCTACATGTGAATTCCCTTTGAATCAAGACTATTGGAGGGGTTGTAAATTTTCTTTGGGCGGGGTTTGTTGAATTGGCTGATAAGTAAAACCAGGTAGTTACAGACATGACTCCGGCAACTCAGAGTACGAATCCGAGCAATCAGGCGATAGACTAGCCCACGGAATGGAATTTTCCATCCATTGCATGATCTGTAGATGTGCGTGTTAGCGGAAAAAGGCTGCCTTTTCTTTGAACGACTTGGGGTTGGAGCGAATTTTCCGTCTATCGCAGGACACAGGTTAAAATTTGATTGTTGTATTCTTAGTCATTAGATCAGAATTGTGCTTTTGCTTTCCCAATGCAATATTGAGTTTGTGTTGTATTTTTCTGCATTCTACTGAACTTTTATCTTTATGCTTTTCCCAGTTGCAGCATTGAGTTGTTTTCCTATGCTTTATGTGTTGTTTTGTTGCTATTGCTACTTTATCTTTCCAGCGACAACCTTTGACAGAGCGCAATATAACATTTCAACCCTTATTGCAGGCACCTCCCACCAAGACAGATCAGGAACAACAGGAGGAAGATGAGTTGCAGTTGGCCCTAGCTTTGTCAAAATCTGAACATGAGACCAAGGAGAAGGAAGTGGGTATACCTTTTAAGCGTCAAATATTTGAACTATTTAATATTATGGATGCTTCAACGAAAGCTCTGTCTGTACTGACAGGAGACAAATCCTACTGTCTCTAACATTACAGTTTGTGTTGAAATGGCCTTCTGTCTTTCTTTCTAATTTCCTGTTGTACTATTCCGTGTCAGGTCAGGAACACAATGAGATTTCTAATCCCTTCTATTTACATGTTTTCATGTCTCTTCAATGAATATTATGTCTAATAGATGATATTCTATTGTCTTCATCAATGTATTTACGTTTTTCTGTGATACTGTGTTCTATTCTAATTTTTACTCTGTCATATGCATTCTAATTTTTACTTTTTGAACCAGAATTTATTTGAATTAGTCATATTCTTGAATGAAAACTTACATATAATTTCTTTTTTTTTGAGATAGAAAATTGAAAAAAACTATCAATACTATTATTATTGTTCACTTTGTTTTTCTGAAGGATTCTTTTTTGAAGTCAAAAAGATATCAACCATATCTTTGGTAATTTAGTTGATTTTATATTGTTGTCATTAGTTACAGCACCTGTTTCTCATTGTATGTTTGTTAGGATGTCGCAGTTTGAATTTAGATTGCGATAATAACTCTAATATTTTTTACTTGAATGCTTTATTTATATCATTGAATGCTCACAGGCACCTTCGACACGGTAGGGTCATATCAGCGCCGTTTACTTGAAAGATTTTGACGTAATAGCCACGGCCAATATTATAAGAAAAATTATACAAACAGAAAACTCTCTACAGTGAAAACAATAATATGACTTCTGATGAGAAGATCCTTAGAATGAGGCATGAGTTGGAAATGAGTCATGAACAATTAGGAATGATCTAGAATGATTAGACTGAAGGTGCTATTGACGTGTGAAAGTGCCAGAAAAATGGCCATAGAAGAAGAAAAGTGGTATGTTGACATTCAAGATCGAACCCACACTAGCGAATTGCAACACCCCCGAGCCAGAACCAGATGCTCTACCAATTGAACTAGTCCGCCTCTGGAGTCTGGCTCTGGCTAGGCGATGTTGTCGTTCACTGGTGTGGGTTCGATCCCGACTGTGGACATACCACTTTTCTTCTTCTATGGCTATTTTCCTGGCACTTTCTGTGCCTCATATTATTAAACCAACTGCCCATCTTACTGTTTCCAACCACGATGTGACCATTATGATTTTAATGTGCTTCTCTTCTTCATAGCACTGATACTGTGACATGTGCTAGAACACACTTTTCTCTTATCCTGCGTACATGCCCATGCTCTTGCGCGTGCACACACCTGGTGTAACTTTGTAAACAAACACTTTTTTACTTTTCTGTGGATCAGTCATTTGGAGTTTCTGTGGATTTAAAAATTAGCCTAATTGTCTGTGGATCCATGCTTAGCCGTAGCCGCTGGACTCATGTGCCGTTTGTTACAGCCAGTCCATTGACCTTTGGCTGTTCATTTACCCTCAAAATGTGCTGACTGCTGGTATTATTATCTCCTGTTTTTTATAATAATTTACTTTCTTTTATCGTTTTTCAGAGAGATCGTCTGAAGACAAACTATGGAGTATACAAGGGTTCATCAAATGAACGCTCTGCCTCCCCTGCTAAGACAGTATCCAATGCCACTGTAAGCCATTTATACTTGATTTGGTTGAAATCTCTATTTGTTAGGAGCAGTGCAACGCCTTTTGCATCAGGCTGCAGGTTCTCCTCGATATAAAGTTTCTTTCTTTATCATTTCCTGGTTTACTTTTTGTATCTGGTTCTCAATATACTTGATAAGAACTATTATTCTGTGATAGAAAGATACGCTGTAAAGATATTAATTGGGACAATATATCACCTCAATTAATTTTATTTATTTGTCTAGATAAGTGAGTTGTAGATTGTCTCAAGTAATTATCCAAATGGGAGGCGAGGGCACTTAAAGGGGGACTTTTTATTTATTTTTTTGCTGCTACTTATTTCCTGTGCAGAAAGTATCCTATAGGACAGAGGTCTAATATCAGAAATGAAGAAAAACAATTATAGCTTTTGAGCAATATACGCTTCCTTTTATAACAAATTTGGTTATCCTTTTTAACTCCATATATCTCATTTTAAATGTTTATTTAGAAGCGCATGGATCAATGATAAATATTCATTTGTCGACATGAGTTAGTAAATGGTTGTTACCTATTTTCTCATCAATTTTAGCCAATGACAGCTATTGATACATCAGACATGGACCCAGAGCTGGCTCATTACCTCAACCGCCATTACTGGCAGCAGAAGTCTGAGGAACAGGTAACCCAGCAACCAACAACGATTCCATCTGCCCCCACTGCAAGTAATGCTGAGCCAAGAGTCAGCAACAACCAATTTGGAGGGGTAAGCTTTCTATCCCAAATTATGAAAGATGTTAACAAAGTATCATTGCGGTAGGCAATACAAGAGTAGCTGGTGTAAGTTCAATAGCAGATTCAAAAGATTGCTTATTTTGCATTCAAAGAATTTCCGTAATTTTAGTCGGGTCCGTAAATCTTCCGTAAGGCGAACCGCACAGTGATAGAACGGCGAATTTGGTCCGTAAAAATTATAAGAACGGGAAAGTCTTGTCATTGGGTGAGTTGTAGATCGTAAATTAAGTCAATTTCAGTTATAAAAAGGAGTTAAGAGCAGATTGCAATTCATTTACATACCTTATCTTAAAATGAAAAGTTTTAAGCATGTTTTCATCGTCTATTAGAGTTAAGTTAAATCTACTATTTTAAGTAGGTAGGGGATGTAACTTGTGCCAGCGTTTGTCTTCGCGAAAAGTTCAGTAA
>JARBEQ010271806.1:7999-18610 GCA_030265355.1 Tritonia tetraquetra
GGAGGAGGAGGAGGAGGAGGAGGAGAGAAGGGAGGAAGAGGCGGAGGATGAATCACCCCATAAAAAGACGGGCATGAATGGAGGTGGTTGTGAAATAGATACCTCTGACTTGTTGACGGACGAAAGCCGCGTGGATAAAACCCTATACCACACTGCACACCAAAGCGGTCTTGATCTTGGATCAGACGATGACGATGGTGGCGGTGGTATGAGTAGTAGCTGGTATGATGACGATGATGATCTTGGCGACGAGGTGGGCCTAGGCAATCGTGTAGGTGATGATGATAAAGACGATGCTGACAGCAGTGACGAAGATACTACTCGCGATGTGTTTAACAACCATCTACCGGAAGTGCTTAGTAGCAGCTGCGATGAGTTGGTAGATATCTCGTCAGATGCGAGCTCGGAAACCAGTTTTCAGTCCGCTATCTCTGATATCGGGCTAGGCAGGGAGGCAGCGACCCCTGTGCAAGAGGAGGATGCGTTATTTTTTGACGATGGTTTTGAAACATCGAGGGTTGCAGGCGAGAGCCTAGCCCATTTTATCGCGTCTGATTCACTCACCTTGGATAGCGATGACAACCCGGTGGTAATCCAGGCATTCGGTAGCGCGTTGGATTTAGACCCAGACGTGTGTGAGTTTGAAGACTGTTTCGATGGCGGACAGCAACAAGTGGTGGATTTTTCGGACGTGGATTACATAGACACTGAGGACGAGTATTTCAATGATTTGAAGATGATACCTTTTCTAACACCGTCGTCGTCCACGCCTAAGCGACACGGTGATTCTGTGGATTATTATCGTTGTGATAAGAAGTCTTCCATGGAGAGAATAAGGCCTCGACTGGATATCGTGTCGTCAACGCACAGTGTTGTCCAAAGGAGTGGAGGTGAGTCCATATCTCTAGGTTTCCCATCAACGGAATGTCTGGTAGATAATTCTAAAAATGTCCCACTATCGTTCAAACGAGATTTCACAAAAAGCGAGATTCAGACTAGAGGGGATGGTCTGAGTAAGTCTCTGACGCATACACAAACATCGATGACGTCATCGTATAGGTCTGTCCACCACCCAAAAAGGACAAATGTCAGTGGTGCGTCGTCTGTGTCCACAGATTCCAAACACAATGTGCACGTCTTGAACGGAGAGTCTTCCATCGACCACCCAAGTCGCTTTGTGCGACGATCTTCAGAAGGAAAAATACAGGTGGAAAATACAATGGGATCTGGTGGCACTAAAGGAATCTTGTCGAACTCTACTCATAGGTCTAAAAATAGTGACAATTTTAGAACGCATAATCGAGAACAGGTCACGAATAATACGCCATCTTTACGTTCTAGCATGATTGGAACAAAACCCCAACATCTTACCTCAAGTCTCGATGCTTCTCGTGGTACAACTGTACAGTCGGAACCTTTATCCCCGTCATCGTGTCCGCCATCATTATCATCATCGTTATCATCGATATCATCATCATCATCCATATCTTCGCAATTGAAAAACTCGAGCGTGGTTTCCGAAAGGAGGACCCGTTGTAGGGTGGCACCCAAATTACCAGGGGGAAGGTCGATGTCGGTGCAGACCAGGACAGCTCAAAGAATTGCACCTGATGACACGAGAAGGTGCAAATCCCCGTCCGTGTTTAGGTCATCGTATTGTGTTGATGTTACTTCGCACAGAAACAACACAGACAAAGAGGCTCAATCAAACGTTAGCGTAAGACAAAAACAATGCAAGCAACAACAACAACAACAACAACAGCCACGACGACATCAACTACAAAAAGAACAATTCCCATCATCGCAATCGCTCCAGAGAACATCTCGTGCTCAAAACGATCCCATTTCGAAACACTCTCCTAAAAAACTCCAACCCCATCAACCACAACCGAAGCAACCCCAGCTGCTGCAGCAACCGACAGTCGCTGTCCAGCAACAACCACACCACGACAACAGTAACATACATCAGCACCATTCCCTCGAATCTAAAACCTTTCCGGAACCACTCGAGAAATGTTCTAAAGACACCGATGTATTGGAGACATCATCAAACCATGAACTGAATTACCACGACAATCAAATTACGGGCGATAACTCTATTTCTTTAAACGAGAAGCAAGGGGGACAATCCATAAATAATTCCACAAACGACAATCCTTATAACAGTGAGTATTCACACTCTAAAATCACACCACAAAGTGTGCAAACTACGAGTCACTCTGCCAAACCACAACATAAAATGGACACAGTAAATTATCCCCTTTCAATAAAAGGATGCGACCAACAAATACAACAACCGCCACACTCAAACCTCGTCAAGAAAAACGACTCTGTGAATAAAGAGGCCCGCACACAAAGGAACTGCGGGGCCAGAGACAAATCCAAAACGAGAACAGACGAAACGGACAAACCAAAACACGGCATCAACATTACAAAAACACGCACCACCATTCTAACGACTTCGTTGGTTCAACAGAGAAAAGAGGCATTGAACGTCAAGATGATGAAATCTGATGGCGGTAAAGCAATGTCCTCTTTGAAGACCGATAGAATAAACAAACCGATGAAAACAAAGACGACGGGTGGTGAAACAAAAGGCAGCGCTACCATGCAAAGAAAGCTACTTCCTTCATCATCCCGTACCGTTAGTGATAGAAGCCTCAGACACGCCGAAAATGAAGTCATTACCGCAAAAGTAGGACAATCATTTCCTGAAAAGACGGAGAAACAAATTGCCACAATGGATTCGAGAGTCTGTGTTGAACAGCCGCGAACACCTGAATGTAATAACGTGTGTACGGAGACTGACAACACAGATGTGTTGGATCAACAACAACACACACCTGATAGAAATGAGATGTGTACAGACTATAATTTAAACACTGCTGTGTCGAGTAAACAACAACATCAGCAACAACAACAACAACAACACACACCTGATAGAAATGAGGTGTGTACAGAATCTCTAAACAATGCTGTGTCGAATCAACAACAACACACGCATGATAGAAATGAGGTGTGTACAGAATCTCTAAACACTGCTGTGTCGAATGAACAACAACACACGCCTGATAGAAATGAGGTGTGTACAGAATCTCTAAACAATGCTGTGTCGAATCAACAACAACAACAACAAGAAGACACAACACAACAAAATATGTTTGTCCTTGACAACACTGGGGGGACCCCGGACTCCACCAGTCCGTCTCCGAGTCTCGTGTCCAGTCTACAAGAAAGCGGATACTCGTCAGACATCAAAATCACCACTGACCAGGAACGGACTTCAGATTCTCCCAGAATGATTTTTGATCAGACCCAAGGACCGGAAGTCATCAAAGATATTGCGCCAGCGCAGAATGACACTAAAACAGAGCTCTATGAACCGACAACAGAAACTGAAATTGCAAATCATCCGAATAACTGTAACAGTTCCTCGGAGATTCAGGAAAAATTGTTAAAGGGAACAAGTGTGGGAAACGAAGAAAGAAATTCCTCGGCATTTAATTTCGGCGGTGATCTAATTAGAGAGCCGGATGGTTGTAAAAATGTCGGAGATACGGCCAGTGAACTCGGAACAAACGGAGCTCGACGAATGGATGCGCGGGTTACTGTTGAAACGAACGGTTTAATTCACGAACAGAGTGGAAAAGGTAACAGAAACAGGAATATGTGCAAGACAGCAGATGGAGATACGCCTTCGTTATCGAGCTTACAAAATTACACATCTGTTAAGAACAAATGCTCAGAGGTAAAACAAAACAATAACACGGTATTCAGTGATCAAGAGAAAGACGTGTGCCATTCTGAAGATGTTAACATGAAAGCGAGTGGTGAGAAAAATGAAGCGAGAAGCGAAGGTGATGCCGAAGTTGATGACGTAAATATTGTAACCGAAGAAGGTAAGGATAAACAGCTCAAGACGAGCTCTGAGGATTCGGGCAGAATTCGCAAGCTGTGCAATGTGCTTAATGATAATAACGATGATGATGTCATTAATGGCCGGGGATCGGCTCGAATTGGAGAAGGGATGGGGGCTGAAGATGAGGAGGGAGGATTTATGGTGGAAGATAATTTATTTAAAGACCAAATTCACGAGAAGATAAACATAGAGGAATGCAGTCTCACGCCAACGGAGCCCTCGTCTGTTATTTGCTCACCTCGACCAAAGAACGAGGGTGTTATCACAGGGTCGGAGGTTATGCCAGATTATGACGTGGGCGTCAGCCATTCTGGCAAGGGGGGTAAGAAAGATTTAATATTATCGCCCCTTAGCAAGGTGGATGCGATAAGCAATTTGGATAGGACTAACTCCCTTGATGAGGCGCGTGAATCACGGGTTCATTACGAAAAGGCCGAAGATTGCGAGGCTCTACCACCACGGACAGCTCACCTGATCCACAGCAATGACGGTTTGATGTACTCGCCCACAAGTGAAAAGCTAGATTGGTGCGGTAATAAAGACGGAGCGGTGGCATCTTTACATAGCGAGGGGACGAGAAGCGTGAAAGACGCGCGTCGGGATGGCAAGGAAACCCCGATGCAATGTGTTATGCAAAACCAGGTCGGA
Source organism: Tritonia tetraquetra (assembly GCA_030265355.1). Taxonomy (NCBI): domain Eukaryota; kingdom Metazoa; phylum Mollusca; class Gastropoda; order Nudibranchia; family Tritoniidae; genus Tritonia; species Tritonia tetraquetra. Next base: position 12,567 of record JARBEQ010271806.1, read on the forward strand.
TTCACAGAAATCCAAACACTGGGAGATACTCGCGGTGTTGATGCTGTGGGTAATGGAATTAATCGTGGACAAGGTACACCTACTTCCGGCTGCTGTGTTACCTCTCCTTGCGCCATTGAGGAAACGGGAAGTCCGCTGAGTGTTGTTGGTGATGGTTTGTGGGAAAACAGTCATAGCCAGTTGTCTCGAGTTGATGGAGTCAATGGCCGTGTTGATTGTGATGATTCGGTTAATGAGGATTCGGTTAATGAGGATTCGGTTAATGAGAATAGCAAAGACAAATGGGGTGTAGGGAAGAGCGTGGATTCATTCAGGAAGGATACGCACGAAGATCGACTTTCACCAACAATGGAATCTCGTGCTGTGTTACAATGTGATGTGTTACGACGTGATGTGTTACAATGTGATGTGTTACACGATTCAAATCACGGAGAGCAATTATTCAAAGATGGGATTCCAGAGCTCATTTCTTCTCGCAGTGTTGACTCGGTGGATACGAGCACCAACATTTCTGACAAAATCAATTTAGAAACAATCGGTCGTGGTTTAGGTATGGCGCGAGTTGGGAGGGAGAAAGAAACCTGTGATGTAGATCACACGATCCTGGGAGCTGATTCCCACGTGAAAATAAAAGCTACAGACGGTTCATTACTGTCAAATCACATTTCTCCTGCTTCTTCGGAAAGAGAAAACGGTATAGGCAATACAAATATATATTATGCTGTGGTTGTAAAGAGTGGAGAAGGAAACGAAAAATATAGTGCTGAGTCTGTTAGACAAACATCTGTCTGCTGTGTGTCAAACACTGACGGTCACTCTGTGAAGCCCTGGGAGGGTGAGGAGACGGGAGGCGAGGAGATAACGCCTGCCAAAACTGACCTATTCTTAGGTGGGAGAAACAGTTATCGGAATGACAGCTCTCATTCCAAAAATGTCAGAATCTGTGAAGAATTGCATTCTGGGATTTCCAACTCCCCGGTCATCGGCAACGACGCGACAGGAGAGAAAGAAAAACATATTATTTCTTTGTCGGAGAGCAATGATGGATCTTTTGTAAGTAAACGGGTGGATTTGGCGATCGAGAATAATGGTCGAGAGAATTCTCAGGGAGAAGAAGTTTGTGTACTGACAAAACAAGAGGTCGAAAACGGAGTTGGAAAATGTGATACGATTTCGGATGTCCGTGATGGGAACATTCGTTTCATGGAGGATAGTAACGTGAAAGAAAATAACACGGGAGTAAGTACAGGAGTATACAGGTCTGTGAAGGAAAGTGGAGATGAGATATCATGTGATAGACAGAAAACAAAACTGAATATTATCACGGTGAGTGAAAGTGATGAAACATTGTTGATGACGCGTTCTGACCCTTCGTCTTCGTTATCAGAAACGGCGCATGTTGGTGCAGGAACCGTAAAACACGATCCATCAGTGTGCAAACACATCAAAACAGAAGATGAAGGGGTGTCATATTCATCCACTGTTACGCTACTCATAAACGACGATGGTGAAGATAATGATTGCACACAGGGTTCAGACAATCACGAAGGTATTGATTGCGCACAGGGTTCAGACAATCAAGATGAGGAGAGGATTGTATCCATCAAGGATAAAGTGGAAGAGATCGAGCGTAAAATCTCGAGAAGCGAGACTGGGGAACTCTTCAGGTCCAGATCTCCGAACCAGATGCTACTACGTACAAAAGAAGACAATGTGAAAAATGAAGACAACGATTTTATTTCTGGAAACCTCGGTGATGTTTCGGATGCTTCCGTGAGTAGAATGAATTCAACTATATATTTCTCCGGCGGGGATAGCAAGAGAAATGATGAGGATGATAGTAGTAAAGTTGTTGATGGTGGTGGAAAAGATCGAAATGGTGGTAGTGCTGTTACTGGCGGAGGTAGTGGTAAAAGTGGTATCAGCGGTGCTCTTGGTAAATGGAAGTCTGCTATTCAGAAATCAAGGGTTGTGGCTATAAGGGAATCCCTCAAAGTGAAATTGGAAGGCAACGATGAAAGGCATTCGTCCGTTCCGCCTCCGGTCTCCCCTTCACCACCCAGGAAATACAAATGGGCGAGAGCGGATGCTGGGATATGGAAAAAGGTCTATCTCGATGACGCCATTTCACCGGAAGAAATTTTGCCTACAAAGAACGACAACGAATCCATCAAAGAGATTTCTAACGAGGACAGTGGCACAGTTAGTGAACATAACGAGGGTTCGTGTGAAAAGAAGAACTTAAATGACCAGGAGAAAACAAAGAACATCTCGGATAATTCGAACGACGAAATTGGCCTTAATCGGTCATTTGAGACTGACACGCCCACTTTGGGGACACGCGACCTTAATGGGAATTCCTCACGAGATTCGGTAACACGAACGGAGATTCCCGAAAATCAGGAAAGCCGGGGACATTCAGAACGAGGGCATAAAATGGCGGTTCCCTTCTGTGAAACTCGAGACGATTATGGATTAGTCTCATCACACTTAGACGATAACAAAGCTGCGGGTAGCGTGACAAAAACACAGTCCGGAATTAGGTCAACGGGTGCTAATGAGGTCAGTGAGGACATACTCGTCAAAAACAAATTTCCACACTTTCAAGAAGAGAGAGTTCCTGAAACAAGGGAAGCGACTCTTGACTCGGTGGAGAAAAACACGAATAATGAATTTGCTGTTGGTGTCAGAACACGGGCTTTGAATAACGATGATAATAATGATGATGGTGGTGATGATAATAGAAATGACCACAACAGAGAGGTCAATGTCTTGTTACAAAATTCCAATGACGTCACAGTAACAGACGGTATCGATCCAGGGAGTACGAGACCGGTCGATATTCACGGGGGTAATCGTGTTACTCAAGACAAGTCCCCCGCGAGTATGGGGCTAAATGAAGCGTTGGCGATAGCAGCACTAGGGGGCGTGATTGAGGCGGAAGAGGAAGTGAGGGGGGACAACAAGGCTTTGATGCCAGTTCCAAATTCTCGGGCAATAAAGAAGAGCAAAGAGGAGAGAAATACTCGCGGGGACAAGGTGAAGGAATGTGATAGTGGTCGAGTTTCGAATTCCCAGGAGTCTATAACTGGTCTGGACGAGAATGATAAATCACGGGTTCGAACTGGAAAGAGACGTGATGAAAGGGAGGTAACCGATATAATTGTGTCAAATGAGTGCTCTTCTAATTCGGATGTGAGACACATTGATCAAACTGGATGCGCGACAGAAGCCAATGGACGTCTGTCGTCGGAATCGGGTCAGGCTATTTCTGTCGAGAAATCCCCGGCGTGTCGTGTTTACGTTGAAGATAATGAGACGGAGTCTGTGATAAACGAACACAACGTCCTTGGTTCTTCTCATCTCCCTGACATCATAAGACAATCTGGAAGCGACGCTATCTGTGATACAAATTCTCATGCGATTGCTAAAAATGGAAACTTTGACAGAGCCGGAGATAAGCAAAACGAATCTCCTCGTGAAAAGAGTTCCTATGGTCTTGAATCATATTCTCCAACTTTGAAAAATGAGTGTGGTCGAAAAGGGCAAAGTTCGTCGATAAGTCCGTCCGTTTGTAAGGATAGAACACACAAACAGGATTGTGAACAAAATGATGATGATGCAGAAGCTACAGAGAGCTCAAAACTAGTATCAGATATTATAAAGCAAGGGAAAGAGTTAAAAGAAGAAACCGAGGCTACAGAGAGTAAACAAACTCTTCTTGAAACTTATATAGACAACCGTGACACCGTGATTGATGACCAGACAATAATAGGAGACGGTGCGAGATTGTGCGCACCAGATTTGGGTCAACCAGAAAAGAAACTGGGAGAAAATTCAAATAAGGGCCCAGAGCAGAAAACAGCAGGCACTCGCAAATACACATGGCCTACCGTGGCAGAGAGCCTAAAACGCTTTCAGAGGTCTATCGCGGTCACGTCATCACCAAGGGGCAATCTACAGAGAGCACGGGAGCAGCAGGTCCGTAAACCCGACTGGAAAGTTCTACACGGAGCAGACGATAAACAGCCAACTAAAGATGAAAGTAGGAAGACACCTGTCGCGAACCACGGTGATAAAAATAGCGGTGAGATATTAAACGCTTCGGAGAGTGTACCCAATAAAACTGAAGATGACCCCGGGGTCGTGGTAAACGGACGAGATCCGGAAGGCTTGCGAATTAGTGATGATGATAATATTTCTGAAAAAGATGAACGACTCAAAGCTGTTTGTGTTGAAGAGAGCACTGAATACTACAATGATCCAAACTCAATAAAAGATATGGGTACCGTGTTATCAGAAGCCCAGGTTTCGGGTGTGTCTACATTTCAAGCAGCTTTTCCCATTTCCGGTAATCAGGGTAGAGTATTGCCCCTTGACTCTAATGTAGACGCCGTGTTGTTAACTCCCCTTGAAACATCCATCGACGATGAATTAAACTCTGATATAATTATTGAGGGACTAGACGCCATTCCTACATCTCATCATACTCTAACAACGGGCGTGTGTTCTTACCAAGGCTCCGACATCCCGGAACCAGGTTTGTCTCACACTGCCTCCGGTCACCCCACACTCGAGGAAACCAGCGAGAATGAAGTGTGTCGTGCAATGGTTCCCCAAAACAAGGACGATCTGGAAATCCGACCTGAACAGGTTGAAAACATACAACAACACAATCAACATAAAATGCCTTGCTTACCCATAGACACGCCTGTCGACTCGAAACCGACTCTAATCGACTCTAAACCGACTCTAAATGGTGAGTTCATTGTAACCACTCACGTCGAGAGGAAAGAGATCAGGGAAGATGTACTCACACCCCTTCACGATGTAATTTCTACTCACTCGGTGTCGAAGGGTGACAATGCGGAGGAAGCTGAACGGCCTGTTGAAATGAGTAGTGAATGCTCTGTAGTCACTCCTATCTGTGATGATATCGTGGAGGAACTAGAAAGACTCTCAGTGGAAAATTTCACAGTGTCTGAAGATGAAAATCAGCTAGGGTCGGATACATTGGTGATAGAAAAGAACGAGGGATTTATCGTAGTTGGTAGTGAACAGTCTGCAATCTTGTCTAACGATGGAGTACCAGTGTCTTCGCTACGAGGAGTAAATGACACCACAGATGTAGCATGTACAGATAGTGCACAGTTGTTGTCATCGCCTTGTGCAACAATATCGGAGCGATCTACTTCAACGACAAACATCGATGAAACAAATAAAATGGTAGCAAGTTCCTCATCATCAGCAATCATAACGTCTACCACAGACGCAGACCCGTTGCTTGGTGGTGATTGTAAATTCCCCACATCATCTTCACCATCTACATCATCAACAGAATCTACACCATCATCACTACCACAACAATCACCACTACCAACCACAACCAGCCCAGGATGTCACGGGGAATCAAACCAATCCCCCTCTGCCACCACCATCAACCACCACCACCACGACCACCACAACCAGCACACTCCCAATCCTCCCCTGGTGATGGTCAGTTCTCCCAGACCCCCTTCCCGTCGTCCACTGACCAGCGCCAAGCTTATCTCTGTCCGAGTCTGGGACACACACGACGGAGAGAATAATGCAGCTCGCCCTCTGAGGAGATTTTGGGATATTGATGATCGCATGGTGAGTAAACATTGCACGGTCCTACTCACTATCTATCTATCTGTCTGTCTATCTTTCTATCTCTCTATCAATCTGCCTGCTTGTCTATCTGTCTGTCTATCCCTATCTATCAATCTATCTATCATTCTGTCTGTCCATCTATCTGTCTATCTATATATCTATCTATGTCTATCTGTATATCTGTCTCTCTATCTATCTATCAATCAATCTACATATCTATCAATCTATCTATCAATCTATCTATCTATCCATACAGCTATCTCTCTCTATCTCTCTCTTTCTCCCTCCCTCCCTCTCTCTCTGTGTGTGTGTGTGTGTGTGTGTGTGTGTGTGTGTGTGTATATATATATAAATAGAAGGTCTAGACCTTGTGCACTTTATGTATGATATTTCCTAACTTCTACTGGATA
>JARBEQ010271917.1:0-18609 GCA_030265355.1 Tritonia tetraquetra
GTGTAAAAATGTCAGCAGTGTACAAACAGTATTAAGAGAGGAGTTTGGATTTAGCCGTCGACCCCACCAGCTTTATACATATAAGATAGGTAAAACGGTTGTTGAGATAATGCCAAATAAACCTGGTTGGTCTAGCTTGTGAATAGTAAACCTATGATGGTTTTTCGTCCCTATGTTGAAAGACAATTCTCCAACTTATGTTTCGCTTTGCAACAAGTGGTCACATATTAATATATGTGGGAGTCATGATGTACAAGTTGTCCATTTCCCCACAGTGTTAGGATATATGAGGTAAAAGATTACTCTTTAATTGTCGGATCGCTCTCTTAAGAAATGTATCTGGTATTACCTCTGAATAATAACAGTTCTCTGATGGGTTCAGGTTCAACAGCATTAATCACGGGTTACGTGTATTGTAATTATTAATGATGTGTTATTCATTTTAGAGTAGTCATTGGCCTGGGCATCAATTAAACTAGTGACTTTGATAAACATGAGAATTTAGAGACCTACCAATGCTTGTTTATGAAACCTAGATGTTATGACCTTCCCTAAACCCTGTGGCATGTAAGGAGTTACGGTTCTCTTTAAAAAAAAATGTCAGTTATTCCCATTGACTGCATGGCAATTGGTCTTGTTTATGAGTGAGTGAGAAAAATTAAGATAAGCTTTGATATTTAATGTACTGATATATTGGTGTGCCTACTTTTCTCGAATCCAAGGGTTCTTTAACATGCACAACTTACACACAGGACCTCCAAATTTATCGTCTGTCTTCGATAGGACTAGGTTGATCCCACCTACCTTCATAAGATTAGGGGAGTAGCAAATAGGTTTATACCGAGTTTTGTGAAGAAAAACAACAGCTGTCGCCACTGGGAATGAACCCGGTACCTTTTGCTTCATAGGCCAGAACCATAATTCTGAGCCACTGGGACCCCATTGTTCTTTCCTTTCTTTCTTTCTTATCCAATTCCCTTTAACCATTACAGTGTAGGGCTAGCACTATGAGGCTGGATTTCTCTGATCAAGATATTAAGCCAAGCAGGTGATCAACTCACTGTGAATTTCCAATGATGCAATTTTAGATTTCCAGGACTAAAAAAGTCACCATAAAACTAGTCCACAGAATGCCGCCCATTTTCTCCAGACATGCTCTCCGTATATAAATAATAGGAAAAGTCAGGGACTGATATCACCCAGGCTGTTTGGAGAAACTGAAGATCTGCAAAGGACTGTGGACTTGTGGACTTGATCACACATGTTAAGATGAAACTATAATGTAATCATCAGAGGAAACACAGTGGAAGACATTGGTGTTCATGGCTGTGGGAAATCAACATCTGGAATCATGTTGTTAGTTTTACGCCCCTGGCAACTCACTAAAGGACTTGATTCCAGAGCCATAAAAACTTGAGAAAGTCCACGTCGCTGCTGGGATTTGAACACAGTACCTTGTGTGCGTTACAGCAAAAGCATTACTGCTACCATGCCCAATCAACATGTTCTAAATCTTCTTCTTAATATCTGATCAGGGAGAAGAAGGGAAGCTGTACAAAGTCTTGATGGAGTACCAAGACACTGCGACCAAGGTTACATTGGAAGGAGGCGACATCGTGGAAGTATTGGACACCAAACAGCCTGGTGGAAAATGGAAGGTCAGGGTCAAAGGTCAACCTGACAAGGTGAGAGAGACAAACACTTTAAAGAATGGATATGATAATATTTTGTCTCATGAGATTGTAAAGATTTCGTGATACTTCACAATTATATGTATCCTGGGGTTTTTCACATCACAAATTATCAATTCTCTCTTTCTCTATCAATTTCTGTTTCACCTTTCAATGTCTTGTTTGTTTATAATGAAAAAAATCCTTCACAAATTGTCAATCTTCAAGTAGTTGTTTGTTTACTTAAGAGTAAAACTGACTTTTAATGAATCTACATGAGTCATACTTATGTGTCTTGATGTTGTGAAAAATGTTATTATATATGATGCCAATTTTGATCAAAGTATATTTTTAAAACAGTGGGTTGATCACCTGCTTGGCTTAATATCTTGATCCAGGGAAACTGAGCCTCATAATGCTGGCCCTACACTGTAATGGTAAAAGGGAATTGGATAAGAAAGAGAGTGTTTTTAAAACCTGAGTTATATCATATAAGACGAGCAAAATAAGTTTAACAGTTTTTTTTAATATGTAGATGCGATGTCTGTGAATTGAGGTTTGTTTGAAAAATGGTAATTTTTAGATTTGAATCCAGCATGCCAATGTTATAGATAAAAGAATGGAAACATTCACACAATCTTATAATTGTGTGGATAATAATGATGATAATGAGGATTTCATTTTTTAAAACTGAAAACAAATGATCAAGTATTGAATCTAGCAAGTGGGCAAATCATTAATTTAAACATAAGAGGTTCATTGATGACATTTGATAGGCATATATATATATATGTACAGAAAAAGAAGTGTGGAAAAGAATCAGACAATGACAGAGACGAATCAAAAGACAGAACAGAATGGAGAGTGTGAATTGTCAATGTTGCCCCAAACGTACCGATGATGATGATGATGATGATGATGGTGATGGTGATGGTGATGGTGACGGATGACAGATGACGGATGACGAGGAGGAGGAGGAGGAGAAGACGACGATCATGACAATGACGATGATGATCTGGCACAAAAAAGGGATTTTGTTGATAAAAGTGGTATGTCATACATTGCAGTCACATAAATCTGTTACAATTTTCTCTGCACAGATTTGCAATGTGCCGTCTGATAATCTTACCCTTGTTACAAAGTCAGGAACGGAGGAAAACAAGAATGATCTACAGTCTGATGGAGGTCGGTTTATAGACTATTTTATTCTCTTTCACTTGTATCCTTTTGACATTTTAACTGTTGACATTTTTCTGGTTGTCTGTTCGTGAGGTGTTTTAAGCCAGAATAACACAGGATAAGCCATACACTGGCCCAGTCTAAACGATGGCTGGCTAAATGTTAATAGTTACCACTTTTGACAAGACGCCACTGGAATAGTTACCACTTTTGACAAGACGCCACTGGACACCGCTTGGCTTATCTTGTGTAATTCCCGACAGAGAATACTCTTGTTTTGTCCTTGTAGTGTATTGTGAACCTTACACCGAAAGGTACTAAAAAGGTTATTGATAAAGAAAGAAAGAAAGTGTATTGTGTGGCAAGATCTGCTCAGTTTCCTTATAGCTGAGGGGTTTACCACCAAGGCAACAGTAAATATTGTTATAGCCAAAACTTGGACAACACCTAAAAATGTGACGCTCATTGTGCCATTCAAGGTTCGGGCACAGTGGGCTGATCACTGGCTTGCCTTATTTATCTTATCCAGAGTTTTTCCAGCTGTGTTCAGCAATGCTGGACATAGAGCTGGCCACAACACTCCCTGGGGGTATCACAAGGTTTGGATGACAAAACAAAACAGTCTATTGTAGAGTAGTTTATTTATATCCATCTTGAATATGATTTGATGGTAAAAAGAAAAACACGGTAGGCTGACCCCCCTTATGTTTTTATTTCCTTGTTTGATCAAACAAACCAACAAATAAGGTTAAGAAAAAACAGATGTTAACTACAGTGCAGTCCACCTCGCTTAAACTAAACTCTCTCTTAAGATAAACCCTTAACCCAGTCCGGATTTGTTTCTTGCTATTCATTTATGTATGGATAAGATAAACCTTGCCTAAGATATTATAGTTGTTGTCTGGGCCTTAAGGCTTTATCTTAAACAGACTGCATGCAGTGTATATTCATATTATGATTATAGTTTTGAATGTGTTCTGTCCCGCAGAGAAAGAAAGCAAAAAGAAGAAACTCCTGAAGGTCCACTCTTCCAAGTCCAGCTCTTTTGACATGGATATGGACACCTCAGAAGATGAGATACGGCTTCAAGGGGTGAGTCCATGCATGCCAGGCAACACACTGGTTATTTTAATCTTCTTGGTATCATCCTCCTCCTCCTCCTCCTCCTCCTCCTCCTCCTCCTCTATTTCTTCTCCTTCTTCTTCTATTTCTTCTTCTCCTTCTTCTCCTTCTTATTCATCTTCTTCTTCTTCTTCTTCTTCTTCTTCTTCTTCTTCTTCTTCTTCTTCTTCTTCTTCTTCTTCTTCTTCTTCTTCGTCTTCTTCTTCTTCTCCTCCTCCTCCTCCTCCTACTCCTTCTTCTCTTCTCATTCTACTGCTCCTCCTCCTGTTCTTCCTTCTTGTTCACAATATTAATGCCTCCTTGACAAACACTTCTTACTGTTCTACATAGGCCTTCCAGCAAGGCACTAAATAGTCTGCATTTCTATAAACCATGTTCTGTGCTCCTGCTCTGCTTCACACCCTGTGCAAAGTGGATTAATTAAGGACATGGTTAATTTAGCACACATTATTGTTCAGCCTGTTGTGTTCATTGAGTGGCTGAAAGATTGTACAGAAAAACATTGTTACAGGGATTGTGGATTTTTCCCCATTTGTGTTTTTTTTTTTCAACTAAGGATTTCTGCTGATTGTCCTGTTTGGACAATAACGTTCTATTATTTTTACTATTATTGGGCCATGGAGTGCCCTCTGATTTATAGCCCATCGTCCATAGATCTTTTAATTCAAAGAAATTCCACGGGTCAGAGCAATAAGAACTGTAAGAAGTCTGAGGCTGTTAGTCCCCATCCCTGTATATCCCAACTCTGGGACCAAAGGAAAGGTGGCGTTATGAAGAGAATGGCCTTGTAAAAAATGGTTTGAGTGAACAATTTATCAGATCTGTACCATGACAGAAATCAGGCAATACGAGGAAATAGGGGTTTAGCGAGACGCAGTATAACAAGGTTTTACTGTAACTTAAGGTCATGAAGTCAACAGCTATACATTGATTTGTTTTTAGACTTGGTCAAATTTGTCTGAACAATGTCTTCACAGATTTACTTTTTTACCTAATCATTGTAATCATTGACATTTTTTTCTCCACTTCAGATCTTCCCAGATTACGTAGCCATTGCCGACTATGCACCACCAGAGGGAGACACCACCAGTGTCCGTCTGTCCGAGGGTCAAATAGTGGAAGTCATAGACATGGAGAGACCTGACTCCTGGCTTATCAGGACACGTCCTACCAAGTCCAGTCCATCTAAGCAAGGCTGGGTCCCCTCGGCATATCTGGAAGAGAAGACAGCATCAGCGCAAGTTCTGAAAAGAACATCTAAAGAACAATTTCGTGAAGATGTTCTTCAGGTTACCAACAAGCAACAAGAAGCTGTTCTCAGAAGACGGTGAGACTACGTTTTCTCCTTTCATTTGTTTCTTCCTAATGAATTATTCTTTTCGACTTTGGTCAGTTGAAATCATTGAGAAAGGTTTCCCTCTTTATTGTGTTTTAATTCGAGTGATCCAATTTTAAGAATTATTTGAGCTAACCAAAAAAGGACAATTTTGAGTCAGGTAAGTGGTCTGTTTTCTATTGTCTTCTACATAACATAAATATTATTATATTATCCATTTAGTGCTATGGTTGATTTTCTAACACATGTTGCAACAATTTTGCCATTTCTGAATGAAATACCCATTGGTCTTCCACTTTAAGCGATATATGTCTTGTTTTCTTATTGAAGGTTGCCACAATCAAAGCAACAGTCAAACCTATTTGAACTTGATTGAGTACCAGAGAAAGAAAATCTACTATGCTAGTTGTTTTTCTTTGATAATTCGGGCCTTGGGAAATGCAGGGGTAAATAACTGTCATCTTCTCAATAAACAAGATGGGTAGGTAATGTATAAACTTCCAAAAGGGACAGAACACAGGGACGTAGAACGTTTCGGGCCACAACGCCCTTCTTTCAGCTAACAGAAAAAGAACACAAAACACGAAATCTTCTCAATACACACATAAAATATGCCATATAAGAATTTCTTAGTCAGTTCCCTTTACTGGAATGGGGAATAAATGTCCTCAAGCTTCGAAGTGGAGGAAACGTCTTGAGTCTTCCCATGTCTTGGGAATTAACGTGCATTTTACTGCCAGGTGTCATTCTACATTTTATTTGGTTTGCGACTAATTATTACCAAATGTGTATGAAATGTCAGAGAGAAATCCTTACAGTACCTATGACAGAGTGCATGGTGGGCAGGGCATCTGCATGCAGTTTAGCTATTTACACAGGGTGGGGGTTAGCACTCTAATGCTTTGTGTATTAGTAGACACAACCAAGGGGGCTAATCCAACATTAACAACCATACCATAAGTTCTTGGATGATTTAGGGCTTTCAGTACAATTAGGGCATCGAGCTGCATATCATCAATGTTATTCTCTAAACGCATACACCAGGAATGTTTGAAAATACACTATTCCCCTTTTGTTCGGCTTAGAGGGTATCGCTCACTTTATTTGATGTGTAGGGACCCCTGACAAATGGAAAATAAGTATTTAATCGTCTGCTTAAAATATGTCTTTCCATTGTGGTCACAGCTTTATGAAACTCTAAACGCCAAGGTCAAGCTCAAAGAGCGTATAAACTTAGGTCTTCTGACATAGATCTGACATAGGGTTATAGAACAATTAGTTTTTTCTCTCCCGTAAAATTTTTACTCAGCTGACTTTTGTGGTTAGAGAATTACACTGATGATATGGGACTGCAAAACAAATTTACATGGCAAAGTATTTAGGAAGGGAATAGGTTTTTAATATCTTTCAGTAAAGTGAAGAATGAGAAAGTGAGAATTGTAAAATATCACTATTGTTATGTTATCATGACACCTTTTGTTTTCCACCTCTATGATTTTAAATGTGAGATGATTATTGTTGTGTAGTTAAAATAGATAATTTGATCAGAAATTGTTTGATGAGGAGAGAACAAAGTAGATTGATTGGAATGGAGGATTGACTGAAGTATAGCTTGCAACTCATGGAAACCATTCAAATCATCTGATGCAGCGTATTGGTAACAAACGATTATGTCGGTATAGCTCTTAGAGTGTATTCATTTTGTTTTAACCTCTCAAGTCAGTAAACTATGGTGAAGATGTATTTTTACTTGTAACATATGAATATTGACCAATGCAATCGTGTAGAAAGTTATAATTGTGATATAATAACAAACAGACATCTAGATAGATATTAGCACCTTCTTTGATTATTTTAGTTTTTGAGACTAGGATAGCTTTTCGATTTGAAATAATATGTAAAAGTTGTAAAGTAATATGTGATTGCAACCACTCCCATTATCAAGTTGATGGTTAGAAAAATATAACGATGCATTTGGTATGTTGCCTTTTTAAAGTCTTATTAATCAATAATGAAACCAAGCCAAAAATACCACTTTTTACCTTTTATAGACCCCCTGTGATAACATGCGACAACGACATGATTGTGTGAGTTTAATCCCCCCTTGTGTAGACACCTCCACCCACCCAATCTCCTCGACTATCTCCCTTTCCTATCTCGCCACCATGAAGCATGAATTCCCTCATCTCCACACCCGACTATATTAGAACTCTTCAGTAGAGAGCTCACTCTTTGGAGGCCTGATCCTGTTTCCAATCTTCAACGTTTAGACAACTGATGATCTCTGTATTGGATAGAGGTCCTCTTTGGGTAATTATTGTATTTCTTGTTTATTATTTTGATTTAATTGCTATCATATCATTATTCTTGTAAATTAATCTCACAATGATTTTTTTTTTTTCAAATTCATTTTTATCACATGAAAAACTGATTGTTTTTTTACTTTAATTTTCTGCTGGCACATTTTTTTTTAGCTAATCATAACAGAAAGAAAAATGGCACTGTTTTTTGTGTGGAAAAAGATATTGCTTCATATTATGGAATCAAGGTAACAAGGCATGACATCTTACAGCATAACATGGTTTGAATAAATAATTCCAGAAATTCACTGCAAATCATACACTTTGAATTGTTTTTATATAACAGTATTGGATAAGATTATCTTCCCCTTGTTTATTTGTTCTTGTTCTTGGCACCCTTTCAGTATGTTCCAGGCATGTTTTATATAAATCATTGTTTGATAACAGCACAATATTTTGATTTGTTTGCATTATTTTAAAATGTCTGTGAAAGCAAATTCAAGTTGTTTCTTGTATTTCTTGTATTTCTTGTATTGGATGCTCAATTATTATCATCTACTGACGTTATAAGGCACAGTGAATAAATACAATCTGTATATATATACCATTCCAAATTCTGGTATTGTTTGAAACTTAAAACATCTCTTATTCCAATACCAAACACTGCTCTAATATTGTGATAGTTACGTTTACCAGGCTCTTTCAAGAACACATGGTGTGCTACCTTGTACTGATATTTAAATGTGCAATTATTCACGTGTTACTCGCTTCTCATCTCTAGATATTGAACACGACCCATTGTATGTTGCGTTCTTTATGTTTCATGTAGTCAAAATTAAGTTTACCATTGAAATATTGTAGCAACAAATGAATGAGATTCGGTGCATGTCTCACAAGTTTGACCCGACGAAGCTCATCTCATGAGAATTATGCTTTATTGTTCAATAACCTTATACAGTCGATTCCGCTTAATCACAAAACGACGGGAGCGGGAAATCTTTTGCGATTAACCGAAATTGGTCGTGGGCCCAGTAATTTAGCGTCGTTTCACAACTTGACGACTAGGTATGTCTGTTGCAGTATTTATTCTATCTGTTTTGTATGGATATCTTTGCCCTCTGAGTTTCACAGACTTGGGACTGTCATGAACATGTTTGTTTTTGTATTTTGCGTTTTTAAAAAACGTTTTTTCTGTCACAGGTGACAGGCATCAAAGAGTTCACAGACACAAGGTTATAGCCACCTCTGCTTTGTTAGATTATTCCTCACTGGCAAGGAGTCCGAAACTCTTTTGATTGTGTAATCAAAGACGATCCAATAGCTATTTGCTAAAAGTCTGTGAGCCGTGACTCATCTCCAATGATGAGACGTAACTATTGTTTGCACTGGACTGTCTAGAAGACACTGGTTGTCATTCCTCGCGGGGCGGGCTACGGGCACCACGTAATGATTGAACAAAGGCAGCTGCAGCTGTCTGCTTGACCCCCAATCAGTGTAAGGCTATTGTATCATTACGGTTGTTAGCTAATGACAGGGGAGACATGCCATCATCGTTTAACAATGTGTGAAAGCAGGATAAAGCCAACCGAAAATGTGAGGCAAGGTGTCACCTGGTGTTGCCGATTTTGCGATTTTCCAACGTTAGTTGCGATTAACCAGTATCTTTTATATAGAATTAATTCCGTTTCCTGGGTATATTTTGTGATTAAGCGGAGTCGACTGTATTTATATGACAACATGATAGTTGAGAATCCAATACACCATTTAACCAAATGCACTCTGGTCACCATGGCAACATGTTGATTTGTTATCATCATTTTCCTTCACAGTTGTTTCCTGAGGTTTTTCTGTTTCAATCACACGGGCACAGGCTGCTTTCAATTACTAATACATGATACATCTCTTGTTTCATACAGCGGACAGATCAAAAGCTGTCTCTCACAGTGATTTGATATGCTGTTGCTTAGATATTTATGACATTGGATAGTTGCAACTTTCAACTGTTATCTTTTCGTCTAAATGTCATAATCAGAAAAAGTAACTAACCTGTTCAATGTCACTATGAGAGCAAAACATTGACTTTATTGATTTATTTGTAAAGTAGTAGGTACCTAAAAAGCTTTGAAAACATAAAATGTGATATTATGGGTAAGCTGAGAAAAAGTTTCAGATTTTGAGTGTGATGATAACCAAATTTTTTCTAGTTAATGAAAATTTCTTCTTCTTCATATTTTTATTTGTATCTTAAAGATTTGTGTTGTAAGAGGGAAGAAAAATATGACTAAAAAAGTCTATGTTATTTTGAAATTCGGGAAGCAAAAATTACAGGATATCACATGAATATCATTATATTTATAAAGTAGAGGATATACACGAGAATCAATGATGTTACTTCAGAAATGTATTTAGAATGCGCTGCGCTAATAATTGAAATGTGTGACGCTAAGATTCTACTAATTTCATTTTAAACTGTAAAAACTCTTCAAAGACATTACCATTTTCAAAATGATTATCCTACAAATTTATAAATGTTTATTTCATCCATTTTTGTGTCGATGAATCAGCTACGTCTTGAAAGAACTTGAAGAAACTGAGAGAGAGTACGTGAAAGATTTGAAAAACGTATCAGACCGCATTAAGGCAAGTGCTATGGAATCCACACAAGATATGCCCGAGTCCTTGGCTGCTAACGTGGATGTCGTTTTCTCTAATATTGATGACATTTACAAGTTTCACAATGAGTAAGTGGGACACAAGTTGTTTCTGTTTTTTTATTATTTTAAAAGTCATTAGTTGTATGCCCTTTTTCGACACTTGTTGATCATTTTAAAGACAAGACCTCCAGTTTATAGTCCATCTCTGATAGGATTTGATCACGTACAGCCGAGCAGAAGCCAACTCTTTGACCTGGCTGGGAGTTGAACCTTGAACCTCCATTTCCGTGGGCGAGTTCACTACTTCTTTGCTACAGAGTTGTCCTTTTTGTTTTTAAATGCTGTTTATTTTTTAATCCATTTGATGTTAGTTTTATAGACTTTTCAACACAGATGGGTTCGATCAAAGGTGGTCAATGCTATTTGATTTACTAGGTGTCAAGTTTTGGGAAGAGGGCTGCTCAATAGAGAGCAAGCAGTGAACTTTAGGTGGACTTAAACAGAAATAGATGGATAGGATCATGAAGGTATGGAGCAAGTGGGACTGAAGGAAAAAATACTCTGGTCAAATCAATATTATGAGAACAGGCATTCATTTTGATGACCCTGCTCTGTGGGATGGGATGAAAGAATGACAAAAACGAAGTAAGTTGGTAAAAATGAACCAAGGCTTACACTGCCTCTGCTATAATGAAATGAAATGTACAACAGACACACACAGACACATTTAGTTTTATATTTTTGAACACTGTCAATCATTGAAATTTCCTTTGATATACTTGATGATATCACTTTGTTTTAAGTTACCTAGGACATCGAGATAAAGGCTCAATTAACGCATCTAGTTTCCTTTTTAAATTTTGTTTGTTTGTTTGATAGTAAGACTAATTTGTTCAATTTCCAACATTTTCCCATCCAGTAAATTTTTGAATGCAGTAGCTCAATGTACTGTAGAGACTTCTGCCATAGGATCTACCTTCTTGGAATGGGTGAGTGATCAAACCGAACAATTATTCCATTCATAAAATCAAGTCAGAAACTTTTTACATTTGGTGTGTAGATTTTTGAAAAATCATAGGTGCCACTTTCCGCCATGATAAATTCTTCCTTCCTTTACTATGATAATTCTAATTTGCTTATAAGATTCCACTGTATTATGTATCGCGTTGGAGAAGTTCCTTCTTTTACAAAATTGACCAGTGACACCTATGCAATATGCCCTATACTAGGCACATCTTTAAAACAAAATGGAAGAGGTTTAGAGGGGCAAACAATCTTGGAAAGATTGTCATCCTGGATGAATGAAAGGAAAGACAAAGTAGCATATTGGCAGCAATGAAAGATAGACGGGAATGGAGGGGTATTAGTATTACTGACTGGCACAGCACCTGATTGACTGACTGGCTGTCGTTGTCTTACAGACTGGTCTTGTTTCCTAAAAGTTTGTCTCTAATAGGATTTTAAATTTCTAAACAAGATGTTTAGGCAAGAGCCTTGATTGGGTAAGATATGCATAGAAAATATGTGTCTTATGTGAGGTCTCTAACTCTTCATATGATCTTCTTTCCACTCAGTCACGGTTACGGATATAACTTTGAAATACAACATTGATTTGATTGACTGACATATGTCTAGTATACTCATAACCATGGTGCCTCAGCTACTTCTCTCTTCCTTACAGTTTTATTTGTGCAAATTAGCATGCCACTTAGCCATTTTGCTAGTACAGAAATAGATTAAGGATACATAATTTCTTTTGTAAAATGGAAAGCTGGAAAACAAGGAGAGAAGAAGGAAGCAGTTGACAAAATAAAATCATTTATTCTATTTATAATTTATTTGAATTTGTTTTGTTTTTTCTTTGCTTATCCTGTAGAAATCAGAGTTTGATAATTACATTCAATACATGACGGACAGAGATGCCTCCATGTGCCTTTTGGAATCTGAAGAAGTGCTGCAATACTTCAAGGTAGATTGCATTTACTGGTGGAAAACTGATGTTTTAAACAACCCTGACATATGTATATTAGAATTTATAATATCATTTTGTGTTTGTTCAAGGTGTAGAGCCATGTAAGATTTTATGTTATTAGAACCCTGAACATTATTAACTTTTCAGAAAAAAATGATTGTATGTTTAATGTTATACTGTGATAGAATGAGACAGTAATTGATTTAAAGGTCTTCACTTTAGGTGGGACAGTGGGAGGAAGAAATTAACACTGGAAAGGGAAGGGTAAAAAATGATATTGAACCTGAGAAACAATTTGTCAATTTTTACTTAACCATTGGAAGAAATAAAACTATCATATAGTTTTCCTTGTGTGATATTATAACAAGATTTTGATTTCCTCTACACAACACAGGATTTGGCCAACAAACTAAATCTGTCAGGGGAAAAAGTCTCAGACCGTCTCAACAAACCTTTGGACCGATTGAAGATGTACCAAGTTTTGCTGAAGGTAGGATTATACATATACGGGTTTATTTGTTTTTTTTATTGGATAATTTTAATTATTTCAATGTTTTCATAAGAAGGAAAAAAGTTATAAAGTTTGAAGTTTTACGTCTTTTCAACACCTAAAGGTCATATCAAAGGCGGTTCTAAAGAACTTGAGAAGATTTTATGTGAATTTCCAGGGCAGAGCCATGAAAACCCTGAAAGAACCAGACCAAAACCCACACTACCGGGCTCGAACCTGGTCCTCTGCGTCTGAAGTCGAGTGACTTGACCACTGAGCCTCGGGCACTGTTTTTGTAAGAAAAAAATGAATTACTGGAATGGCCTTTTTTAAACATTAGAAAGATGTTGATTAATCTTAACCAATGAGTATGCTGGGTTGTACCATGCCAGACTTGTAAGGCTTTTCACCAGTCAAAATTATATTGTGCTATACCATTCAGTAACATTGGGGTGGAAAACAAACTGCCCAAGTCCATCATGGGTTTTTTTACAAGAGAGACAAAAAACTAAAAATAGAACAGAAGAGATGTGTGGAATGCTTGTGTTCCATAAATCTTGGTTTCGTTGGTCCATTTGAATAGTTGTAACATCATCACAAGGTGTGTGAAATCAGCAATTTTGAAAGTCCATGATTGTAAATGGAGTGGTTTGCCTGCGACACCAATGATATGCTACATCAAGACTGGATGCATATGTTATACAGACTGAGGAAATTAGATATGGTAGTATATAATGTGGCATCATGAATGAAAATAATTGAAAATGATATAAAATATTTATGTAAGGCGGCTATCCACCGGAGAGATGCACATTAGCACTGTGCCATAAGGTAATGACATTGAGGACCAAAATGGTGAAAACGATTTAATGCAATAAAACAAAAACTAAATCAAATGTAAGAAGAGGACAAGAGGACATCTGAATGTGGAAGACAACAAACATGCCAAAACGGAAAGTGTACAGTATTAAGTATTACCAAATTAAACAAGCAGTTTCTAATTCCAAACATGAATAAGTAATGAGTGTATTCTGTCTGTTTCCAGGACATCTTGAGATACTCTGTGAGAGCAGGGGAGAACTGTGTAGAGATAGAGGACGCTATCGCAATGCTTCTGTCCATTGAGAAGGCTGTGAACAATGGCAAGCTGCTTCCACAGTTAGAGGGATGTGACGTTGACATCTCTGACATGGAGAATATGTGGAGACATGTGAGTGGGAAACTACACCTTAGTTTACATACATAGTCATACCACTCAGAGACATCTTAATCTCATACTGTTGTAGGCTCTTCTTTCTACCTCTTCCCAGCTGGGGTTCTTCAGTGTCTCTTCTTGAGTTAGCTTGTTTAAGTTTTTGGGTTATTACACGTGGCTAATTACATTACTTTTAACTTAAAAAATCAAACCCCATTGATACGGCAAAGCAGTGTAGGGGCAAACTCAATGTTAAATCATGGAAGGGACAGATCACCTGCTTGGCTTAATACCTTGATCCAGAGAAATCCAGCTTCATTGTGCTGGCCCTACACTGTAATGGTAAATGGGAACTGGATAAGAAAGAAAGAAAGGAAGGGACAGAAGATGCATGTTTTATAAACACTTTCACCCAGATCACCAGGCCTGGCTGAATTCACAGCCAGAAATGCTGTGGCTTAAAGAAATTCAGACACGCAGGTGATCAGCCCACTATGTTTTAAATATTTTGAAAACTCTCTAATGATGACATTGTCATTGTATCAAAGAATAAAGCATGAGTCAAGTTTAGGGTCTGTTATCTCTAGCCATACTTTTCACTGCTTCCCTAAGGCGATAACAATTTCTGTCCCAATGTTAATTAAACTGTGGTACGTGTCACACACTCCCTGCAATCAAAGCCTTACCATGCTGGGGCTGTTTGTGTTTGTGTGGCCATAACAGCTGAGCCAGCTGGAGCAAAGCTCCTGACAGGGTTACTCATGCTGGACAGATCAAGTGAGATGAAGACAGATAAAGATTGATTGAAGGCCTGGTAGGAAACCTTAAGGTGGCAGCCCCACCACCTACATAAGATATAGTGCATTAACCCCTACTTGTCCGAAATAACCTGATTCAAGTGCACAACAGATAGGTCAAATCTGGCACTGCAATTGAAACTAGGAAATGATAAAGAAAGAAAGATAAGCTACCACCCTAAGGCACTAGCCCTGGTTTTTGGTCCGTAGTGTTATCGCTTTTTACTACTGACCTTTCCAGCATGAATGAAGCCAAGAGCTCAGTTTCTATTGGTAGAGCTCTATGGGTAATACATTCATCAACTCATATCTCCCTGGAGGAGCATACGGTGTCAACAAACCGTCTCCATTTAACTCTGTCTTGGACCATCTTCCTCGTCAACTGTCCTTCTCCATTGATCTTCCTTCTTTCTTTTACCTGAAGGTGTCCCTGTCACAGCAATGATTGGGTCACTTGTTCTTTTCATTATAAGGACATGGCCTGTCCACCTCCGGCTGTTTCTCAGATTAGTTATAAAATCTCCCAATAAATTTTCTTCTTCTTCTTCCGTTAATTTGCAGACCACCTGTGGTGTATTGTCGCAAAATCTGATCATAGTAAGAGTCATTAAGTAGATTTTGGGGGCTTTGATCAAGATGTATGAAACTGTATTTTATCATTTTTGAGGTTGTTTTGTTTTTTTTTACATTTTTTGTTGTTGTAACTTCCATTTATTTGGGATTTTTTTTTCCAAATTTTTTTTGAATAATATTATCTTTAAACTTTGTGAACAGGATGATTTCCTTGTGTGGGAAGGAGATGTGATTGAGAGTCGAGTCAAAGACAGACATGGTTTCCTTTTTGACGACAAACTCATCCTCACCAAGAAGAGGAAGCAAGAGAGTGCTGTGGATGAGCCTGTCTATGCCTACAAGTCAGCTATTGATGTGAGTTTTACACAATTCTTACTGTGGTGTGTGTGTGTGTGCGTGTGCGTGTGTGTGTGTGTGTGTGTGTGTGTGCGTGCGTGCGTGCGCACGCGCATGTGTGCGTGTGTGTGCGCGTGTGTGTGCGCGTGCGTGCGTGCGTGTGTGTGTGTGTGCATGCGTGTGTGTGTGTGCGTGCGTGTGTGCGTGCGTTTGTGTGTGTGTGTGTGTGTGTGTTTGCGTGCGTGTGTGTGTGTGTGTGTGTGCATGCTTTCTTTTTTCATTTTGTTGTGTTTTGATGTTTGTCACTAGTGTCAACCAATTTCTTGTGGTACTTAAAGATTAAAGGGTCTTCATAGCATAGCGGTAACGCTTTCACTTTGAAAATTTTTTTTGTTAGCAGACGATATTCGGCTCGAATCCCGGCCGTAACACAGGGATTTTTTCCTTTGAACTCTCTCAGTTTCAAGCCTGGGATATCCATATGGAATCAAGTATTGGAGATTCAGAAGTTCCACCTTTGATATGACCTAAAATGTGTTGCCAAGGGCATAAAACTAACAACTTTGCAATAAATGTTGAAGTTATCAGTTCAAGTCCATTAAAACACTTCATTTCAGAAATAGGACTTCATGTTTGGTGGTTGGGGTGCCTGCATTTATGGCAGTCATCTTGTGTGTCGTTCATGGCTGAACTAAGGGCTGGCCCCTACACTGCTCTGCAGTATTAATGGGGTTCAATCAAGCAAACAAACAAACCTCATGTTTATAGTCCAACTACGATATGACTTGAAATCACACAGCCGTGAAATAAAGCCCTTTAAATTTTTTGTCCTTATCCGGATTCAAATTATGGATGTCTAAATCAGTGGGTGACTACTCTACCACTGCACCATGAGTCTGTTGTAGCAGTGCTTACTGTCAGCGCTGTTGGGGAGTGAGGTGGAGAAGCGCCCCACGTCCCACTCGGATGTGGAAATGGATACCAAAAGTATCAACTGAAAGTTGGGAAATTAAACTGTGATAGACCAGCTTTCCCCTGTTCAGAAGGGGACACATTGTCACTTGTCTGCTTCCTGCTACTGAAATCAGTTTAAGCACTGACCCACATCCCTCAAGTATCTTAATGGCTATGGCGTACTTACCGTTACAAGGCAACATGACTATGACTATGACTATCTTTACTGGGCCTAAACAAGGCAAACCCACTTGTCCCTTTCAAAATTTGTGTGTGGTTATTATAGGTAATTTAAAAAGGCAAATATGTATATATATATATATATATGTGACGAAACCAAACAACGCTCAATAATTAGGGGAAAATAGAACTGTGATTCCTGAAAGTAAATGAATGGATGAATAAATAAATATATAAATATAGATATGTTATAATGAAATGATCTGGCTGGGACTCGTACCACAATCCTTGTATTTACATTTTAAGAGGCTTGCCTAGTGACTGTGCTGCAAAAACATTAACGACATATATTTTTCACATCAGACTGACAATTTGTTTTTGTATTCACCATTCCATGGTCTGATCGTCTTCTTTCATTCCATGCATGATCTTTCCTCATCTCTATTTGTTTCTTATGATATGTAGACCCTAGAACTTATGTTTGTATGGTTATTTGATATATTATAGCATATATCTATCTATCTAACTATCTATCTATATATCTATCTGTCTGTCCATAGCTATCTATCAATCTATCTGTCTGTCTCTCTGGCTGTCTATATCTATCTATCTAACTATCTATCCATGTATCTATATGTTTGTCTATAGCTATCTATCAATCTATCTGTCTGTCTCTCTGGCTGTCTATATCTATCTATCTATCTATCTTATAATTCATGTGATCCCACCTTGCTTGTGTATGTGTCGTTATTGCAGGTTCTCGTAAATATTTGTATGTTTTTGGTTTCTTATGCGTGTGTGTGTGTGTGTGTGTGTAAGCATTGGCATTTAGCGTTCGTGCTATGTACATCCATCATGTTCCCGTCCATATGTGGAAGGTTCAAGTCCCATCTCAGGATGATTATCTTATCCTTCGATTGTTTACAGATATTGGTAACCGACGCTTTCAACTCGTCTAGTATTGACGTGTCACTATTTGGGGGTCTGTAAAACATCCAATCATGATATTGTTTTTCCTTTTGTCTTAACTTCAGCCTATATAATTTCATAGTTTGCATCACCGCCTTCTATTTCCCATGATTGGAGGTTATTTCTTTCTTTCTTTCTTTGTTATCCAATTCCCTTTTACCTAAGAGCTATAAATAGCAAGCTAACTCTCTAAATCTTAGATTTTACCATTACAGTGTAGGGCCAGCACCATGAGGCTGGATTTCTCTGGATCAAGATATTAAGCCAAGCAGGTGATCAACCCAAGAGGTTATTTCTAACTGCAATAAATACACCGCCCCCGTACTATCCTTGCGGTATATTTGCCGATGATAGTTGTTTTCCTGGAAATGACTCAGTTCCAAGTATCACGTCCGGATCGTGTGTGTGAGGCAATTCCATTAACTCTGCTTGCTTGTCTCGAATGCTTCTAGAGTTCAAAGAGAATATTCGCACATTGGGGCTTTCTCTTAGGAATTTGTCCCTTTCCGTGTTTTGCACAGGCATCTCATCGCTATTTTGAGGGTACATTGGAGTGGTAGGGGTGGGGAGGGCGGCGTGGAACACAATGTTGATGACCATATTGAATTGTGATTACTTTCAATTGTGTTCTCCCACCCCCACGTTTCCCCCGTCGTCCTTGTTTAGAATAATACTAATAATAATATGATCTTTATTGTCCCTAAAAAACAATTTTTTGTTTGGTTAACAATGCTCCATTACACAAGTTAATACCGATAATACCATTCATTACATACAATACAATACAAACATAGTAGGCCACTTCGACGCATATGCATACACAAGCAAATTACACAGGTCCATAAATAGATACACCAACACCCCAATACTCTCTTCCTTTCT
>JARBEQ010272028.1:0-18603 GCA_030265355.1 Tritonia tetraquetra
TCTCGATCCCACCTACCTGAATAGGATCAGGGGAGTGGCTAATATGTTTTCACCGAGTTTCAAGGAGAAAAATACCCTATTCGAACCCGGTACCTTTCGCTTCAGGGGCGATAACCGTACCTCTTTGCCACTGGGACCCCCTATGACAGATTTCAAATCCTACTCCATGAATTCTGGCCTGATCTTTAGTGAGGCCTTGCCAGAAGAAAGTATAATTTTCTTCTCTGACTGATCCAGAGTTAGGCAGTCGAGTTTCTTGTAAAGCAGCAATGTCCATTTTGAAAAGATTAAGTTCTAGATTAATTTCTTGTATTTCTTATATTCCCAAATATCATTCACTTTATAACAGTATTAATGAGTATTGAGGAGTTTCATCGACGGACTGAGCGTTTTGTTTTTAGCGTTTGTACCTTTCTATCATTACATAATGTTATGTTTGACCCTTTGTCTTCGTTTGTTCCTTTGTGTGAATTCACATATCTTTTCGTAATGTGACGTCTCTCAGCCCGAATATCCCATCCTGGGACAGTCCTTTTGGGAATCAATTCTTTTTTCCTCAGTACCCGGGTAAACAAATATAAATAATAAGGGAATATGGAACGTATTCACACTGTCAATGTTTTGTTGTTTTTTTTTTGTTTTTTGTTTTTTTATTTGGGGGGGGGTGTTGTTGCTTTTAAAGGCAATACCGCGGTGATTCAGCCATTGTCATGGGAACAGGAAGTGCTTCTGAACAATGTATTTCTTCTTTTCTGTTTCTTCTTTGCGTTCACAATATCAATAACTGCGTCTCTCGACACACACAAATGTTTTTTCAAAGGTCCTCATGGCCCCCAAACAAATTGACACTGATTTACTCCTTCTCGAGCGGGGTGGTAGCCCACAGGAGCAGGTTTCGAAGCAGGTTTAATTTTGCTCATTAATAGTTTGGTTCTTGTTCAGCTTGTGGTGTGTCCGGTGCGAATCTGCACGATTGGAACTTGTTTATGAGGTATCTTGCATTGGTTTTACTAGTGGCTCTGTGTAGGAGCATCCATGTCCCATAGATGTGTGTCTTTAAGAATGCTATTAGCATCAAATATGTCTTCAATGCCAGATACCAGTTGCTCCTCATTACAGAATTTTTTTTTTTAACTATCGGAGCCTACTACTAAATTCGTTAAAGGGAAAACACAAATATAAAATGTTAAGAGACATAAACACCAAATACCATAAAACGTTGTATAACACTATATTTGTCTCTAACACTTCGTCATTCATGAAAATCCAGATGCCACGAGACCAAATGTTTACGTAGGAGTCAATGACGCATTTCTCCTCTCCTGTGTCTATAAAGTTGTAAATGTGTTTTCCTTGGCAAAAGAGCTTTTAGATTTAGAGTCCTCGCGGAGAAAGGGGTGTTCCACTTTACGTTGAAATTACGACTTGGAAATGACAAGCTACGATGGATGAGTATTTTACATCTTTTTTTTTTTACTCAAAGTGAAAACAAGAAGAGGGGTGAAAATGTCTGGACATCGCCTTAAAATCAACATGTAGCAATCTCTGGGTATCCAAAACGAGGCATGATGGCTAGCTTAGGCGTTTGATGGACGTATGTCTTCCTAGAGAGTTTGTTGTGGACATGAGTACGATTTGTTTCGATTTCGACCTACAGTTAAACCAATGAGAATTGATAGAAAAATTATATACTTCGCTATCTCAATGATGACACAAGCCTTAGGGTAGTACAGGGAAAACCACCCATGCTTTCCCATTATCAACATACAATTTACTTAAAATCATGTGAATTGTTTGTTTGTGTATGTCCCATATAGCCATGGAGCCCTTACTCGTCCGCATTTAATGCGCATTTACAATCAACATGCCGCTATCTTTCACAACATTTTCACACCAGGAAACGGACAGTGGACGCCCGAAAGTGCTGTACGCGTAAGGACACCATAACTCTTCTCTGAAAAAGGAAATAAACTCATCTACTACCCCGTCAATATTTGCTTTAACATTTTATTGACTTTCTATCTTATGTCATGAGGGGAGGAACTGGACTTATCAATTCTCAGTAGCACAGTGGTGATGCACTTACCCATGGATGGGGCCGGGGAGGGGGGGGGGGCGGCGGGCTTGGATTCGAATTGCAATAACCAGGTCAACTCGTTTTAAAAGCTTTTTTTATGGCTGTGCAAGTCTAAGTACTGGCGGATATGAACTAGGACTATAAATAGGAGGTTTCGCCGCCTTTGAAATGAAAGGGGGCGTAACATGGATAAAATGCTTGTTTGTCTGTTTCATCGAACCCCATTAATTACTGCGTGGGGAATAATTGGTCTCACAGTTTAGATGTTCGTCTTCGATGAGACTTTCTTTCTTTCTTATCCAATTCACTTTTACCATTACAGTGTAGGGCCTTCGATGAGACTCGACAATTAAAGGCAAGAGTTTTTTTCAATACTTTGAGAGGTTCAGAAACTACGAACCCAAACTCACCATGACTCGATTCCATTTCCGTGTCCTCACATTTCCTAGGGACGCGTGATTCACGCCCCCGCTCATTTCTTTAAGAAATCACCAACGTATAATTTGTTGTTGCTGTTATTTGCTGTCTTGTTTTGGGGGTCTTTTCGAGTGACATGCGGATATATATATGTGGGCGGCGGATTGATGAATACGTTAAGGTCGTGGCACGTTGAGGTCATGTAACGTTGAGGTCATGTTGTGTTGGGAATAAAGTAAGACAATAGGATGAATTTGGAAGGGAAAAAAACGAAGAAACACCAGGCAAATGAAATATAATACTGGAAGCGTGCTGTACCACAGACTGAATTATCTATTTTATTTGTTTTCTTTTTTTTTCTTTTTCTTCTTCTTTTTCTTATCATTATTATTATTATCATTTTGATTATTATTATTATTATTATTATTATTATTATTATTATTATCATTATTATTAGCATTATTATTATTATTATTATTATTATTATTAGTTCACAGTGGGTTGATCACCTGCTTTGCTTAATATTTTGATCCAGAGAAATCCAGACTCATTGTGCTGGCTCTACACTGTACTGTAATGGTAAAAGGGAATTGGATAAGAAAGAAAGAATTATTATTAGTAGTAGTAGTATTATCAACATTATAATTATTATCATTGTTATCATCATTATTATTACTTTTTTCATTTTATCATTATTTCTTTATTATTATTATCATTATCATTATTATTACTATTATTGTCATTATTATCATTGCTATTAAGCATTGAGAAATAAGACACGTCGGAAACCTCCACTGGAGGTTGTTAAGGTCCAAAGAAAACACAACCCGTTTCTTATGAAATACAAAGATCAAAACGCAGGGATGGTCACGTTCTCCCATCATGTGAATTTGACTTTATGAAGACATCATATTATTCGAGGCCATACGAATTTTGATTACACTCGTAAAAATGCGTAATATTTGTGGTAATTATTACTCGTGGATAATTTTTTCACTTTTTTTTCAAATATAGTCCTGTCAATTTTGTAATGACTAGTGTGATAATCTTTGCTTTAATTTAATTTACCTAGTTTTGCTGTTATAGCTATGGAAATGTATTAGCTTAGTGAATGTATGATAGATGTCTGTACGTTGTTATGCTTGTAATTTGAATGTTTGTCGATCGAATTAGCTTTGTCAAGCGCAGAGAATTATGCATTAATAGGCGCTATATAAGTTTTCTTTATTATTATTATTATCATTATCTATCTATACCATATATATATATATATATATATATATATATATATATATTGTTTATGTTTTTACCTATCTCTCAATGGGGCATAAAAACAGCAGAGAGAAACAAGGACGATATTTCACTAATGTTTGGATGTCAATCAATCGATCGCAAAGTTTAAAAGAAGTACAACACAACCGCGACGTGTACCATGATAACACTGTGTTACTTTTGGTTTCTACTCTAAAAGGAACTGCAAAATGTAGTGAGTGGTTTGCTGAGTTTATCACTAAACTGCTAACGGTTTTATCTTTTTCCTTTTCTTCTATCTAACCATTTAACAGTTCGTTGGTTCACCTTTTCCAAGCGTGATATGATCGTTTTCGTGTTATGATTCTCTCTTATTAAAGACTACAATCCTTAATGTCACACAACTCTTCTGCAACCCCCTGTGACATTGCAGTTTGCACTCAAAGATATGTTCATTGCACCTTTGTTTTCTTATATTTGTAAAACTCTGTCGGGCTGACAATTGGGTATCCTTGAAATATAATGATATAGTAGACCATTCATCATGACTACCAATCCTTATAGGTCTAGTCGGCTCATTTATTCACAGAGATCATAATAGCTCTTTCATTACACTGTCGTAAAGAGTGACTTACACTGTCGTAAAGAGTGACTGTTGGGTCCTTCCTCGTGAAGTCTGGCATGCCAAAAAAAGGCCAATCTGGCAAATTATTTGTCTCGACCGATTGCTTTATATGCACTCTCCAAGGACTACTACTGTAGAAGGAGTACTTGGCACTCTCCCATTCGCGTGAGAGAAGTCATAACGTTTGCAAAGGGCCGCTACTCCGGATGCCAGTTGCAGATTAATGATAGGCCACTCCAAACAAAGGGGACTACTCCAAGTCATGCGCTGTAATGGACAACACGCCATCGAGTGCGCGCGCATCTATGACAGAAAAGTGGGATTCGGGCTCTTGGGAGGGTATATAGGCCCTACCAAATCATTCCACATATATCATTATAATACTTGACGCGGCTGTGAGCGGCGCCTAGAGGGTGTTGCTGGTAAAGTCTTCTTCTCTCAATCTGTTTTTCTGTTTAGACTCGTCTTACAATTATCGTGGCCTTTTTGTGTCTTTTTGCCGTCTTTTCTGCCGCCTTTGGTATGACCGTTTTTGTGTTGAAAGGGCGTAAAAACTAACACGTTAGAGTCTTTAGAACGTTTGTTCTGAAATAGATAAGTTTACAGACTAAGAAAACGAATGTGACAGGAGTGAGACGAAACGTCCATAATAACTGTACAATTCGTGTGACTCAATCTATCTTCTTGTTTTGTTTAGTTTGGTTTGTTCTATTTTGTTTGTTTTGGGGGTTGTTGTTTTTTTTAAGTGATTAGTTTTCCGCTCTTTTCAACATAGAAATGTTATATTAAAGGCGGTGCAACAGAACTTAAGCACGGAACATGGAAACCCCTGAAATGTCAAGAATATAATATAAACCCGGCAGGTTTCAGTCCCGAGACCACTGCATCCAGAGACTAAAAGACAGCCATTCTGCCACTGACGTCTCTCTTGTATTACTATTTCCCTGGCCGGTAGTATGACCAAGACTTTGCGCCTTTTAAAACAAACAAACAAATAAACAAACAAGACTTTACCGGCTAATTAGCTCAGTTGGCTATGCGATGTTGTCGTACGCCCCTGTGTGTGTGTTAGATTCCTACTGTCGACTTTCCACTTTTCTTCTATGTCAATTTTTCTGTGTTTTTCTGGCACTTTAGCATTTTCCAACCTTGCTCGAGCACTAGGGAACGCCGTCTACTCATAGTGTGAGCAGGTCATTTCTCCCATGCAGAACGCATTCATCAAAAAGTTATCATACAACGTTGAATATACGGGAGGCGAATGTTGGTTCCCATTGTACTGCACAAAGGTTCCAGTCATCCCGAAAATAGTGAATTCGATACTATGTCTTCTTGGTCCCCCCAAGTTATCTACAGAGATACAAATGATGTCATTGACCTCGAAAACAATTGATATATCTAACCCCTAATTCGCCACGGGTTCATTCGCCCTCGGTGTTGGTGTATGATATTGGCATTTATGATGACAATCATCAATCTGTTTATCTCCATCCATCCAGGGGGAAACACAGACATTACCTTTTATCACTGTGTTCACGACAAGACAAGAAGGGCATCTCGTCATGTGAGATGCAGGAAATAGATCCTCCCATCCCTCAGACCCAATATAATTCTCACATTTCACGTGCGGTTACCCCTGCCGCGAGTAATGCCTAATCATTTCGGTGGCCGCGTGTAACTTGATGTGCTTTTAGTGACCCAAATTCCCGTATTCAGAGCAACAATGCCGTAAGAGCCAAAGGTAGTGTTTTCCGAAGTTAAGTGAATAATATGATATTTCATTTACGATATCATAATGACGTTTTCATCAACCTTGAAATAACACATATAATTGGCAAATGGATTATGTAATTTCTCTTGTCGAATTAGCACTGATAGATTTTTACAACAGATTTTTATTTTATTTAAGTGTTTAAAGTGGTACTTACGACAATATTGCAGTTGAGAAAATATTGGCCCTATTATGGCTGCTTGTATTGCGTCCTCTCGCTAACCAAGCAGAAATTGTGGGTTTGGTGTCTAGGAATATAAAGAAAGTAAAATATAAATAGAGGAAGGGGGCGGAGGGGAGTATTGTTTTGAAAATTGATAATTTCCGTGTAAAATAACGTTAAAACAACGTAGTCGTGACGTCATTGTTTGATCTTGAAAAAGGGAAGGAATTACCTGCAATTTGTAAGAGCTATATTGCTCTGTGTAGAGAGCAATCGGAGTTTAACCTCCCTTTCTGGAGGGTCGTGAGTTCGAGTCCCGCTTCAAGCGCTTCTTTGCCCTTTTGAGCTATAACGTTTAATCCGATTGTCTATACTTGAGCAGATGTAGAAATGGGTACCAATTTTAACTTGAGAGGTGAGTAGTAAACTTTGATAAATCAGAGTCCTATTTTTTTAAAATGACAAATTATCCCGCTTCATTCTACCGAGCCATTGACCTCGAGAATCTTGGGGACATCATATTATGATTATTGTATCATTTCTCGCCGTGGCTTCAAAACCACAGTTTTTATTCAGTGATGGCATAACAAAATATTTGATGCGCTCATTGACATAATATCATTTTAAGTTAGCGATTTTATTCATTTGTCTACCGATTTATTGCCAATGATGATAATATTAGCTTAATGTATTCCATTGTTTGTTTATAGCAACTTACAACCAATTAGCCAGTCGTCGAAATGAAAAGGCCAAAATATAAAATCTTTGAATACATGTCAATGACAAGGGGGATGAAAACAAATCCATGAAAATATGGGAGCTTAAAATATCGAGACGAGAGTAACTTGTGATGATGATGAGGAGGAGGATGAAGAGGAGGATGAAGAGAAGGGAGAGGAGCAGGATGAGGAGGAAGAGGAGGAGGAAGAGGATGATGAAGAGGAGGAGGAGCAGGAGGAAGAATAAGAGGAGGAAGAAGAGGAGGAGGAAGAGGAGGAGGAAGAGGAGGAGGAGGAGGAGCAGGATGAGAATAAGGAGGAAGAAGAGGAGCAGGTGAGGAGGAGGAGCAGGAGGAGGAGAAGAATGAAGAGGATGATGAAGAGGATGAGCAGGATGAGAAGAAGGATGAAGAGGAGGAGCAGGTGAAGAGGATGAAGAGGAGGAGGAGGCGGAGGAGGATGAAGAGGAGGATTAGGGTGAAGAGGAGGAAGAGGAGGCGGAGGAGGATGATGTCCTGAAGATGTTTATGGAAATTAGCAGATGCAACCTAATAGCACAGACCCATCATTGCGGCCTAGGGGGTATCTGTTTGAGTCTTGTTAACGGGTTTTTTTATGTTATATCAAAGTGCGTGGGTGGGCGGGCGGTTGAATTTTGACGAAATCAGGTCTAAACAAAATGTGTATTTTACTGTGCTATCTAAAATGTACTTGTCTATATTCTTCTTTCTTTACCAATAACCTTTTAGTACCTTTCGGTGTAAGGTTTACTTGCCTATATAAGCTTTTTTATTTTACGTTTACCCAATGATTAACCCATCAACACCTATACTATGGGTAAAATAAACAGTAAAAGAAAATTCCAAATTATGACCACACGAAAAAACGTTAACGTTAACCGTTTTGAGGTAAAAACCCTTGCTCAGCTAACATATATTTACTCAAGGAATATATCATTTTATATAGTAATTCTGTCTTAATTGTATTTTCACCATCATGATTATTATTATGAACATTATTATCATTATTACTATTATCATTATTATTATTATCAAGCATGCAAAATACAGCAAATGCACAGCTCGGCGATCTGTAAAATAAACCCTCTAAAACTAGTGATACGTAGAAGCGCTCGTCAGACGGTGGAAGGCCGGGTGAGCAAAGACAACGACTATGGAGTTTAGGAGGTGAAAAGTTGCTAGTTTTACGCCCTTGGCAGCACATTATAGGTCATAATAAAGGCGGGACTCGATTTATAGTCCATCTCCGATAGGACTTGATTCCAATGGAATCCACAGGGTCAGAGCCATGAAACTCGAGAGAGTTTAAAGAAAATAATCGCAATGTCTCCGCCGGGATTCGAACCCAGTACCTTCTGCTCAAGAGGCGAAAGCGTTACCGCGCTGAGCCACGAAGCCGCCCGTTTAGAAGGAGACTGTTTAAGTTCAAGGTTGTTTAGAGAATATATCAATCACTGTTGGACATTTTACTTTAGTCCTATCGGTGAAAATACAGAAAAGCAAATATCGTTAAGGTCACTAGGATAGTGAATGTTTGATTATCAATTATTATCGTAGGTTATAATCGATATTGGTTATAATATTATTTGGTTTGGTTGAAATCGAATCCCGCTATAAAATGGTTAAACTAAACGACTGTGGTATGTCGTGTGGGCTGTTGGGTCAGGTAAATAGCTAGACATAGGAGGCGTCGTAGCCAAGTGGCTAAATCACTCGGTGCAGAGGTCCGAGGTTCAAATCTCTCCTGTGAGGGATTTTTTTAAATCTCTTGACCTTTCCGATCAGACTTTTCGTAACTCTGCCTTTGAGATTCACGTGAATCTTCAAGTTATGATGAATCGCCTTTGATATGACCTGTCTGTGTCAAAAAGGGCGGAAGCTAACAACTTCAGAGCCTTTTTGGAATAAGGTCAGATTACACTAAATACCAAGAGTAGTTAAATTTTCCCATCTAACTGACCTTGCTTCTTGTGCGAAAACATGTGTTTGTCTGTTTGATTGAACCCCATTAACACCACAGAGCAGTGTTGGGATCAGCCCTATGTTCAGCCATGAAAGGCACACAATATACCCGTCATAAATGCAGGCACCCCGACCACCAAACACGATTGAACACAGAGCGGAAAAGCTATGGATCACGAATTTCAGACAAGCAGCTGATCAGACCACTGTGTCCTTAACTCTTTGCTGGCACTATGAGCAATACACTGAGCAGTATTAATCAGACAGGCCAATAAACAATTCACTCTGTAGCCCTTGTAGGTACTACCTCAGCTATTAGTAAAAACTGGGAGGTTCCACCACTTTGGGCAATTGTGCGAAAGCATGAAAAAATACAAAAGTGAAAAAATTATCCACGAGTAATAATTACCACAAATATGTTGACAGAATTGACGACAAATTCAGGCACATCTCATATGCAAAACAATTTAATTTTCAAAAAAAAATAAAAAAATTAGCAGCCGTTAACGTAACAGTCTTCGTCCGTCAAGGTCCAAACCCAAGACCTTTCATCCAGCAACAGCAGTGTTACCTGCTCCGACATAATGGTTCACTTAATGGCTCACGTTTTAATAAATGTATTCTAAAGTCGGTTTTCCAAGCAGATAGAAAATAGAAGAAGAGGATTGAATAGGCATAAATCTGAGAAAAATAAATCCTTTCCGTGGACATCCCTATTCCGCCATGATGACTTATTCATTTCTCAAGGACAACCGCAACACATAAATCATATTTGACTTGTAAATGATGCCCGCTTCCTAATCAAAATTCAATCAAAATTATGAGAGTTCTCTCGTGAATTTTAATATGGACAGATATAGATGAGGTCAAATCAACTGAATAGGCTATATCCAAGACGAGTCATGTATATTATTCCATTGATCACGAATATTCATCTAACTGTTTGGGTCCATTCTAAAGTTGCCCCGTTTGATAAATGTACGCCTCTAGTTCCAGACCAAATGGCTTTTACATCCTTGCTTTTATCTCTAAATTGAGGAGCACCTCGTTTCAGCCCACTTTTACCTTCAACTACTTGGATTCAGTCCACTTTGCCGACAATTTTGCCGACAAGTTTGCAGACAACGCGTTTCAACGGATATCGACGTGAATTGTAATCGCTGTTCTTTTTACCGTAGGCTCTTCGTGGACTGGTGTGATACTTTAAACGTCTATTTCTAAGTCGAGAATCTTAATTTCCGTTGGTGCGTCAAAAGCAAGATTAAGTGTGAACTAAGTTCACAAGTAACTTATGATATTATGTGCCTTAGTCTTCCTTGTGAAATGTTTTATTCATAAGTCAATCATCTTAGGTTAGGTTGATACCACGAAAGGAGGATGGGGGGAATACCTGTGAATTGTTTTTTACCCTGCCAATTATTTGCAATTTGGTGTCGCCCATCTAATTGTGACGATATTGGGGTAAAACAAAGAGTTTCCCGTGCCAAATTTGAGATAATTCGCATGAGGTCAAAATGAATCTACATAAAGACGGGCGATAACTCGCATGAGGTCACTTACATAATATACTTTAGTGGCAAAAACCTTCGTTCACTTGGGCACGCAGCACCAATAGGCTTTATGAGGAATGTTTCCCTCGAGTATATTGTTCTATTTATAACGTCTTTGGGGAACAACAAGGTTTACCTGAATGAAAAGTGGGATGGCATTCTTTGATGTTGAAAGATCAGCATAATTTATCAAAGTTTTAAAGTTTTAAAGTTTTGAGTTATTAGTTTAGTGATCCGGTTGACAAGTGTAGATAATTTCAGAGGCGAGACCTGTTACTTGTTCATATCATATAGGACTTGAACCTGTACATAGAACAAAGTTCCCTTTGTGTTCTTTGAACCAGCCGGGATTCGACTCCCGGACGCTCTGTTGGTGATATTGATATATTTCCATACACCATGAACATGAAATATACATTAATCGGTGTAGTTTCATAACTGTTAATACAAAAGAATCCAGCTTTCATGGCGTTTCTATTGCTGGTGATACATCAGTGGAATAACGGCAAAGAGAATGGTATATGGGGTCGTCTTTAAAATGGTTCTATCGTTATCACACCCGTTTTAACACAGACATGTCCTTATCCAGGATGGTAAAACGGGACTTGAGAAGATTCTACGTGAATCCCCAGGGCAGAGCCATGAAATCTGTGAAAGGAAATAATCCTGCACAAGGCGGGACTCGAACCCGCACTCCGCACCCAGAAGCAAGTAACTTAAACATTGAGCTAAAAATGGGTAGAAACGTATTTTCAACGGGTGTTTCTTTTCATTCACTTGGCATATTTTCTTCCCGACAGATTATGCATGTTATTACAACATTTTATTCTCTCCCGCACGCCTAAGAGATATGGAAGCGATTCTATTTTGATATTTGTGTGCGATGACACTAGCCCTTGCGGAGTGTTGGAGGAAATCACTCCCATCTCCCCGATAGAGGGAAATCACTCTTGTCTACGACATTAGTTATGCACAATGTATATCAGTATACATATTTCTTAGTTCCTCCTTCCCTTCATTTTGGATCTCCCACGACAGTGAGCTGCAGGCCCCAATTGTCTCCTTCGTCTTTGTCAACAGCTCTCAACGACTTCAATATTTGGTTTCGAATCTGTCTCCGTTAATTTGAACCTAAAACAAACTTGACAACAGAGTTGTGAGCCTTGTCCACAAACAAGTAGTATCCACCCGGTGACCGTGTCTCTAATACCCTTGATTTTATTTATCCATCCGTTGACGTCCCAGCGCGTCCAAAGACAAACTGTTTATTTCTTCAGACATACCCTCTAAGCGTACACATAGCATTTCTTTGCATTAGAAATACCTTGGAGAATAGTTTTGCTTTCAAGATTAATTATTTCCAAATGAATCTGTCTGGAGCCCGCTCTGTCTGTCTGTCTTTTTTATTTTATTTTTAAATGTCTTTTTGTGGCGGTGCAAACCATCGGGTGTATAAGAAAAAAAACATGCACAACAATATCCACATGAAAACACAAAAGGTTCTAAGGTCGTAAGTTTCCCGCCTTTTTTAACACAGAATGATCACATAAAAGGCACGGTTCAATAGAACTTCCAGATTCTATGTATGTCAACTCTGAAAGTTCCAGAGAAAAATATGACGACGATGCGGGATTATTTTTTTGTTAACAAAATAACGTTAATACTGGCCCTGTGGCTACCCGTAGCTCGGGATACAAACTGTGAAAATTGTCACTTTGAGTCACTTTGGGTGGGAAATATCACTATCTTGAGTATGAAAGAAATACCCAAAATGATCCACAATATATAAAACAATGTAATTTCTGTTTCCCAGCATCAATATTACCATATTGTTAATGATATAAAAGTCAATTTTAACTGTGCCATTTTGACAACAAAATTTTTCTTCTAGCAATCGAATAATAATATCAAAATGTGTGCGCACTCTCTAATGAACTCGCAAATGCACACTAATAGTAATCCATATAAAACACGCGATCTTTTTTTCTAAAAACATGGAGTCCGAAGGGTTAATTGCGAATTTTACATGCGAATTGTGAAATTACGTAAAGCTTACAGCACTTTTATACTATCCCTACGGATCACACTAAGTTGAATCATATGTGGTGAGTACACTTTTCGAATTTTAGAGCCCTCCCCAGAAATGGATTTGGAGGTTTCGTGTTAGCTCCATTATAATATGATAACGCAATATGATTCCTTTTGCTCTCAGAGTAGGCGGTATAACGAGGTTTTTATTGTACATCCTTCCTCCATTGCATAACCCCCACCCCCACCCCCACCCCCACCCCCTTTCCAAACTTTCCTCTGAAAACCACTGGACGTCTTTTTAAAGTAACGCTTAACCGAATCAATGAGTTCGATATTTTGACGTGGCGTCGGACCCTACATCACCTCTGTGTTTGTCAATGAATGAAAATGGTAACGATTGCTATTTGCCATGTGAAACTGTAACGTTTTGGTGTTTTACGGTATGAAAAGATCCTTGTCTATATTTGTTAAGTCTATACTTTTCAGTGTTACTTTTTTTGGATACAAATAAGATCATCTCAAAGACGCCCGGCCCTACTTCTTCAATTATCCGTCCGAGGCAGGGTGTCAAGATCAGCAATTTCACCCAACGATTAAAACATTGGATTGTTGTGCACAGTGGACCGATCATCTGCTGCTTGTCTGAAATCCTTGGATCCATAGCTTTTCCAGCTCTATGTCTTGCCACATGTTACGGTATGCCTCCCATGTTTGAGGCAGAACAGGGAGCTGGCACCAACACTGCATTGTGGTATCAATGGGGCCTGGTCAAACCAAAAAGCAATTGTTGTCTGTCTAGTGTGTTTTCAAAGTTAAAATTGTCCGTAGCAGGCCTGTCTTGATCGATTAAAATATACCGTCTCCCAGTCTTGAAAATCTAACTAATACAATTAATGTTTTTCAGAATTGATCAGCTCTGGTATGAATCGCATCTAGGGCCTGTACATTTAACCCCTCGGTCCATTATAGTAAGGTTCTTTAAACAGCCCTAACAAAAATGTCTCTTCCCAAACTTCAGAGCCATGAAAGTGTTAGAAGCGTGATTCCCATTAGCGCCTGTTTCCCAAAGGAGAGGATTTTCTCGCGACTTTACAGGCCATGTCATAAGTAAAAGCTGCTAGTTTTCGCCCTTTTCAACATAGCAGAGTCATTTAGAAGGTGGCGCCCGCAATTCCATTGCCTGTCTGGAATTAGACTTGCAGACTCTCAAGAGCCTAGACAGAGTCTTAAAAGGATAAAGATGCGTATTAATTTTCGTATGTGTGTTGTGTTTTTGTATGTTGTGTTTTCGTATGTGTCGGGCGTGGATTGCGTGCATCTGAAGTCTGTCAAGGTCTGTAATTTCATCATACAGATAATTATGAAAGGGCCACATCTGAGAGTTTACGCTGCATATCTATTGTCGTTGTTTGTTGGGATGGGGGTCGATAGATGTAAACATCCCATAACATGATAAATTACTTATCTTGATACAACTCATACAAAAGAAAAAAAAATACTTTTATATTAATATAATGTTGTACCAACGATTGTCAATGATAAGATCCACAACCCAAGCCTTTTTGCCAAGGTCAGCAAGAGAGTTACATTTCCTTTGGGTGCTAATGTTTGATTCAAAATACATTGCTTCTGTCGAAATTGGAAATTTCCAAAACTGTAGTAAAAAACAAACCCCAACCTACATCAATCCAAGGGGACAACTCTTATTTTGTCCTCACTCATTATATAATGAAATACGCTCAGTTGTTTATCTTATGTATGTATCATCTTTGGTGGCAGTATCTTCGCCCACTGAACCGGAACTATATCATGTGGTTAAAATATTGACCCGTCCCTTATCGTGTCTCCTCATATTATGTATTTTCCCTTTTTGATGTTTTCGTTACATTTTCAACTGTAAATTATTTCCCTTTTTTATGTTTTCGTTACATTTTCAACTGTAAATTATTTGTAGCCTCTGTGGCCACGTTGTTTGTACATTGTAGACCTCACCTCGTCAGCGATTCTTACTATCGACGTTTTATATTGATATAATCCAGCTGTGTTGAAAAGGACGTAAACCTTTCACCTTTAGAATTTTGGAACTCTACTCTCGTATAGGTTTCCAGCTCACAGCATGGAAGTGGTGACTATTCGCCATTCTCCATCTAAAGTTGCAGAAACCGGCCATAATTTACAAAAAGTATTTTTTAACCACTATTTTATAGTTATTAATGTACACCTTTTTTTTCTTTCATCCTTTACAGATATGTTGCGATAATCCACCCATTACGGCCACGGTTGACAGGCCGTGTCGTGATGGCCATTATCGCGGCCACATGGCTCGTGTCCATCCTGCTGGCCCTGCCTAACGTCATCTATGCTGAGACCTTCGCCACGGAGCAGGGAAGAGTCATCTGCTACCTCAATTGGGAGAATTACGATGCTGATGAAGCCAGCGTTCGCGACTTAGCGTAAGTTGTGATAGAAAAATAAATCAAAAGCGAAACCCAAAAAACTTCATTGAGGGCAAAAAAAGGGGGGGGGGGGGGTGAAAGCTCGTGTCGTAGTCGATGAAGCTTTGGCTTCGTGAGTAGAAGGTACTGGGTTCCAATCCAAGCAGCGACGTTGGAATTTGTTCCCTTTAAACTTTCTCGAGTTTTATGACTCTGACCCTGATGATTCCAGTGGATTCAAGTCATTTCGGAGATGGACTATAATTCGGAGGTCCCGCCTTTGAGATGACCTAAAATGTGTTGCCAAAACTATCAACTTCAAAACTTTTAAACTCTTCATTGAGACCATTGCGGTTATGAAGCTGGTGCTTTACCCGCGTGAAGCGGACGAGTGACAATCTGTCACTTTCTGGACAGGACGCTGGTCTATCACAGTTTTCTTTCACATATTATCTCAGTTGAGAATTAATTTGTTACCCATTTTTACACTTGGGTCAAGTTAGGCGTTTGGATTGGAGTTTATTGTCCTATATAATAACGAAGCACCAATAACCATAATTTCTTTTAATCTAAGAGCCTAGAGTGTACCGTTCGACTGTTTCCACACCCCTAGTATTTATTTTCTAAACGACTTGATGGAAACTGTAGATCGACTGAGTTCTCATGTTTTCGCCATTAAAGAATACCATAGCAGTCCAGCTTAAGTATTGGGCCTACATGATGCTGTTTATGCCTGTACCCGTATCTCATACAGCATTTAGGGTTAAACATTGAGCTGGCCCCAACACTGTTTTGTGTCTAGGTACTTCACAGTGGGTTGATCACCTGCTTGGCTTAATATCTTGATCCAAAGAAATCCAGCCTCATAGTGCTGGCCCTACACTGTAATGGTAAAAGGGAACTGGATAAGAAGAAAAGAATAAGATAAATGGGGCACAATCAAACAAACAGAGCATGAAAGAAAACCATTGACCCTAGGCTGGAAATACAGCCGCAGCATCTCGTTCAAAAATCGGTATCTAGCTAAGTCCGTTTCCTCAAAAAAAAATTACATTGCTTTGATTTCCTTGTTGCATTTGTTAATGTTTGTAAATCGCTCTACCTCTACAGTTACAACATTCTGGTGATGATATTCAACTATTTTCTTCCCATGGTCACTCTTGGCGCCACCTACATGAGGATCGGCTGGGAATTGTGGGTCAGTAAATCCATTGGAGTGAACATGTCCATGCAAACGGAAAGAATCAAAAGTAAAAGAAAGGTAATCTAATGATATAAAGCACGCATGTTTGTCTGAATTCTTGCTATTTATACACATTTTTTATGAAATTATTTAGAAAAGTCACAGAAATCTTATTAGGATTAGATTCCAATTAACACAAAATGCCCCCAAAAATGCATAATCATTTGCTATAGAATAAACAGCACAGCAATACTCATAATTATACATTTGATATTGATTGGAATGAAAGTGGAAAAAATATGGTACCAGGAAAGGAGGAATAATAATCTGGTAGAGCTAGATGAATAGCCATAGAGAAGAAAAACGGTGGGAATCGAACCCATGCTTGTCAATAGCAACTCCGTCTCGTCAGACACACGCCCTACCGACTGAGCTATCTACCACTGAAGTTTGACCACTCCGCCACCTTGCACCTGCTTACTATAGCTATTGCTTACCTACACGTTGAAAAACATGAAATTATAAAGACAGGGCTGTGCACGAATACTGGCCAATTTCTTTGGAATTACAAAGATGGGATTATGCACATATACAAACTGGTCATTTGCATTGAAATCATAAAGATGGGACTATGCACATATACAAACTGGTCATTTGCTTTGGAATTACAAAGATGGGACTATGCACATATACAAATTGGTCATTTGCATTGGAATTACAAAGATGGGACTATGCACATATACAAACTGGTCATTTGCATTGGAATTACAAAGATGGGATTATACACATATACAAACTGGCCAATTGCTTTGGAATTACAAAGATGGGATTATGCACATATACAAGCTGGTCATTTGCATTGGAATTACAAAGATGGGACTATGCACATATACAAACTGGTCATTTGCATTGGAATTACAAAGATGGGACTATGCACATATACAAACTGGCCAATTGCTTTGGAATTACAAAGATGGGATTATACACATATTTTACAAACTGGCCAATTGCATTGGAATTATAAAGATGGGACTATGCACATACACAAACTGGCCAATTTACCTTGGAGTAGCTCTGCTTTGAGAGTAGGTCTGTATATGGTCAAAGTCGTTTTGCTTGCAAATAGTTTTTAGAGGAGGAAATGAGAATCTCGACAGGGAGAGGGGCAAGGGAGGAAAACATATTACACACTCATACATTATTCATAAAGGCTTTTCACCGCCGTGTGCTAATTTTAACTGCTCTTTTTGTCCCTTCCCGACACCAATGACCGGCTATGGAAATGATCCTTTGGGATGAAGCAATGTCGTTTTAAATAATGCATATAATATTGTTCCGTATATTGGGCCCCAAAAAAATCAAACCTTTTTATTAGCCAATTATGGTTGTTCTTTGTTTACGACACCAAAATAGGTATAAATCAAGTAAATCCTTATCTAACAACTGACGATGAAAGCATAATTCAACCTGCATTTTGTAGCATTAAAAATTCTGGTCTATCACAGTTACTTCCCATACTCTCATTAGAATTCTTTCGAGAAACAAAATGGTACTCATTTCTACACCTGGGTCGAGTACTAGTGAGACAATTAAATAAACGTTCTTGCCCTGTAGAAATAAAGACGCACCGGAAGTAGGGCTCGAACCCACGTACGTCCTTCGCTATGGAAGTCCACTGGCTTAACCCCTCGGCCGCCTCGTCTCTTCGACGTCTAATAATTGTCAGTTAAATATCCCTTTCGACACTAATTGAAGATAATTTCAAAGGTAAGACCCCCTGTTTATAGTCCATTTCCAATAGGAGTCGACGGTTAAACTCTGAAAGGACTTGCATGTCCCAACCAGAAGAAAAGCCCCTTTAAACGTTTTGTCGAGATTCGAGCCGTGGATCTCAGTTCCATGGGCGCGTGTACTATTTCTGAACCACAGAAGGGCCTCCATGGCTTTTGAGCAAGAGTTTTTTCACCGATTGTCATGAATACAGGCACGATTCCATCCAATGAACGCTTCTAAAATGGGGGGAAAATCTGGCTGGAAGTTGAGTCCACACGTACCAGGCCAGGGACTCCATTGTGATCGGATTGTCCACAAACACAGCACCGTCACTCATGGCATGCT
The DNA here is from genome assembly GCA_030265355.1 of Tritonia tetraquetra. NCBI lineage: Eukaryota > Metazoa > Mollusca > Gastropoda > Nudibranchia > Tritoniidae > Tritonia > Tritonia tetraquetra. The sequence goes on from JARBEQ010272028.1 coordinate 18,323, forward strand.
ATGCATTTATAATCAGACTTCACTTCTCACTCCGCCACGCCTTTATCCACCCCTACCCTCCCTCTAACCCACTCCTCCCCCCACACACTCTCTCTCTCTCTCTCTCTCTCTCTCTCTCTCTCTCTCTCTCTCTTTGTCTCCCTTTGTCTTTCTCTCTCTCTTTCTCTCTCTTTTTCTCTTTCTCTCTCTCTCTCTATCACTGTCTCTTTCTCTCTCCCTCTCCCTCTCTCTCTCTCTATCTCTCTCTCTATCTCTCTCTCTCTCTCTCTCTCTCTCTCTCT
>JARBEQ010272249.1:0-18589 GCA_030265355.1 Tritonia tetraquetra
AGAGAGAGAGAGAGAGAGAGAGAGAGAGATAGAGAGATAGAGAGAGAGAGAGAGAGAGAGAGAGAGAGAGAGAGAGACAGAGAGAGAGAGAGAGAGAGAGAGAGGGGGGGGGATGAAGAGGACAGGAAAACAGACAAAGATCAACAAACAGACAGAACAACAGGCTATTCTTGTTTTGTTCCACTATAGTACCATTTTCATTGAGGTTATTTTTGCGTGGGGCATTGCGACAGGACACAACAGACACGCCCCTGTATGGCCAAGGCAATGAACTTGTTTCTATACAATAATACGATTATCTTGTATCGGGTATTTGTTTTGTCGGGCATTTATTGTTTCTGGTCTAGGGTTGGTACAGGGAGGATTCGTCTCTCTACTGAGAGTTCGAGGTGGACCATCAATTTTGCTCGTTAAAGCTGGGACACATAATGTTTTTTAAAAAAAGAAAAAAAGAAAACCAATGGTTAGACAATAAGGAATCGTTGTAGTCGTGTTTTCATTGTTTCCTGTTCCAGGAATGTGTCTGTTTGGAGCTTTTGTTTATTGCTTGATTGTTTTTCAATTCGTTGGGATCTACAAATCCCTCCAAAGGATGGCTTTCAGACACAGGAGATCCAGGCTTAGATACGGTACTTCAGTAATCTTGAACGATCCAATGCAAATATAGATATCTAAAAGAAAATAACAAATAGTATAAATACGATTTTCTTTGTTATCTGTTCTCCAGTTTTTCACCACATGGCAATATACGGAGCAGTATCAATTACTCTGGATCAAGAATTTAAGGAAAGCAGGAGAGCAGCCTACGAAATAAACAGATAATTTCCGGGTGTTTCATAATAAAAAGACAGATCATATAAGGGAGACATTGATGAGAATGTTCTTTCGCCTAAAGTGGCAACTTCTCCCAGCATTCACCAATAGCTGAGGAGTAACCGCAAGGGCAACACATAATGGGCTGATCACCTGCTTGTCTGAGATTCTTTGATCCAAGCAAAGCATTCAGGAAATTGTGTTTGGTGGTCGGGGTGCCTGCGTTTTCATATGCAGCTATCTTGTGTGCCTTTCATGGCTGAATGGGACTGGCCCCAACACTGCTTAGAGGTTTTAATGGCGTTCGATCAAACAAATAAACAAATAAGTATGTTCTTAAGAGCCTTTAGACGCATAGGACTGAAGCTTAACCCAAACTCGGTAGCATCAAGCGGACAATGGACAATTTGTCACTTTCTGGATGGAATAATTGTCCATCGCAGTTTAATTTCCAAGCTCTCAGTTGAGAATTTGTTATCCATTTCAATTCTATTATATCTGCGTCGGGTGACGTCATCAGAGAAATGGGGCGTCACTATCTGAGGGGTTATGTCACCCAACTTTTCAACGCGGAGGACCGGGGTCGAGCCCGCCTAGAGTGAGTTACTTTTTCTTCTCTGGTCCTTTCAGAGTTTTCATGGTTCTGTCCTGGAGGTTGACGTGGAATAGTTAAAAATCTTTATAATGGCCTGTGCTATGACATTATGTGTTGGAAAGGGCGTAAAAGTACAAACTTTAAGACTTTCAAAAATCAGAGTAAAGTTGTTTGCCCCCCCCCCCCCAAAACAAAAACAAAAAAAAACAACAGAAAACAAACAAAAACAAAACCAACCAACAAAAAAACAACAACAAAAAACAGCGAAATGTCTGACGTAGAACTCGGTCCCACGACACGTGTCAGGAAATTTTCACCAAAAGGTTTTAAAGGTTGAAGTTTTACGCCCTTTTCAACACACAAAGGTCATAGCAAAGGTGGCTCAAATAAACTTGAGAAGATTCCACGTGAATCCCCAGGGCAGAGCCATGGAAATTCTGAAAGTACCAGAAAAAACACCCACGCTGGGCGGACTCGAACCCGGTCCTCCGCGTCCGAAGTCTTAACCCCTTGTCTGCATCGCCCCCTTCATTTTTGTACCCTGGTGTTTATTTTCTTTGTCGGTGTCGCACGCTACCGTCCCTGGGAAGGAGGTTGGTCTGGTCTGTCAATTTGGCTTATTAGAGGAAGGACAGATGCCGCTTAATTGATAGACCTGGAATTTAGATGGTTTGTCTCATTCTTGTTGTTGTTGTGGACTTGACTTGTGTGTGAGTATGTATGTGTGTGTGTGTGTGTGTGTGTGTGTGTGTGTGAGAGAGAGAGAGAGAGAGAGAGAGAGAGAGAGAGAGAGAGAGAGAGAGAGAGAGAGAGAGAGACGCCAGTGTGTGAATATATCATGCGACTGATAAAGTGTGACTTGTGTGGATGTGTATTTGTATTGTGAGTTAGTGAGTCAATATGTATGTATATGAGAGAGTAAGTGTGTGTGACTGTGAGTATGTGATAGAGAATGTGAGTGTGTTTTGTTGTGTGTAAGATAAAAGTTCCATTTCACAAATTAAAAGCGAAAGTAGAAAAAAAACCAAAACGTAAACAGTATTGGGCAAAATTCAAGACAGCAATCTGGTCAAAAACAAAAGTTAAAGTGTGAAAACTAGCGACGTTATTAATTACAGATCTGTCCTGGCTCTGTTGGCGATGCATTGGTCTGGTCAGCGTAATTTGAAGTGATGAACGGAAAAAGTCAAGACAATTTTAGGTATAGTCAGAGACTGTATATCTAACGAGACATGTAAGTGTGGTGTAGAACGCGTATCTAGCTCACTCCGTTGGTTACCAAAATAACGCCGGTAAACAACCAACATTTAGTGGTAAATGTTCAGTTAAAAAGCAACACGATTAAGCCGGCCTGCCTGTATTTACCGACTCTATTTGAAAATAGTCCAGTCCCCACTCATACGCTGCAAGCAGCACAGTTGTCATGAACGGCGAGAAGTTACATGTCTCGTTAGCTGTACAGTCTCTCGTATAGTGCAATACTTAGCAGTCGTTCGTATCCAGTTCCCTGTTACCATTGCAGTGTAGGGCCCGCTCTATGAGGCGGATTTACTCTGGATCAACATATTGGGCCAAGCAGGTGATCAGCCCACTGTGACCAATGTTTTAACGAAAACAATAACAACACTAGTTGTTTAACTGTTTGAAATTGTCAGTCTTAGGCTCTTGGCCACTCATTTTAGTCGTATCAAAGACTGTACCTCCTATTTATAGCCTGTCTCCGATAGAACTTGATTCGATACAAAATCCACAGGGTCAGCGCCATAAAAACTCCAGAGAAAGTCCAAAGAAACAAAATCCCTACGTCACAGCCTGGACTCAAACCCAGGATCTTCTATACATGGAGCCAAAGCGTTCCTGTTTCACTACGACATCCCAAACACTAATTGTATTCATAGGCCAATTAAGACTGTGTGCCCGGATGCCTACACTCGCACAATTAATCAATTATCGAAAGCTGTTAGTTGTTGGATATCGGCTAATTTATTATTTTTTGGGTCAGTCGATATCGTTTGTGTGATTGTGAACGAGGTTAAAACAGAGTTATGGAACACTTGATGGTCCAACATGATGGTAGGACGACAAGGATAATTTAATACATTTGGCACAGTTTACGTTGATCGTTTGTTTCTGCTCAGCCAAGTTAACTCTTTCATGGCAGCATTTGGCTTGAATCAAACCAAAGTTGATTGCCTATTAAAGGGGGGTCGAAGTTTAACGGTAACGATTTTTGGCATTGTGGGCAGAAGGTCTTGGATTCGAATCCCGACGTGGGATTTTTTTTGTTCTGTGGACTTTCTCGAGTTTATATGACTCTGACCCTGTGGATTCCTTATGTAATCAAGTCTTATCGGAGATGGACTATAAATCGGAGGTCCTGCCTTTGAAATATGACCTATAATATGTTGCTAAGGGCCTAAAATTAATAACTATTATATTTTATAATGATGAACATTTTGATATTCTCACTAGATTACGTATTCATAAATTAATTAGTGACCAATGACCACCAATAAGGCAAACATTCATCATCAGCTAGTGATGGGTGTATTCTATAAAATCAACTAATATTCATTACGTGTTTAACCGCATAGCATGTAAATTCCGATGTAATTTGAGAGTGGAAATTTTACACATCGCTATTTTTTCATTGTTACTCTAGCTTTTGCCCAGAGTGGTAGAACCTCCCATTTTCTATCAATTGATGCGGGGTTACCCACAAGGGCTACAGTAAATTGTTATTGGCCTGTCGTTGATTAATACTGATCAGTGCATTACTCGTGGTGCCAGTAAAGAGTTAAGGAAACAGTCGGCTGATCACCTGCTTGTCTGAAATTCTTTAATCCATAGCATTTTAGGCTCTGTGTTCAGTTGTGTTTGGTGGTCGGGGTGCTTGCTTGCATTTATCGCAGTTATCGTGTGTGCCTTTCATCACTGAACATAGGGCTGGCCCCAACACTGCTTTGTGGTATAAATGGGGTTTGATCAAACAAACAACAAACTCCGGCTTTTAAAATTTCTGAGGGGTGTCGTACTTGAAAACGAAATACGCATAGAGCTGCGCACATTTTTAGATCTAGAACTTTTTTATTTAATTTTATTTTGTGTGTGCTGTTGTTTTTCATTGGTGTTCGCAGTGCGCAGACATTTCTCAACTGTGCGCACCTGGTTTGCGCGCGCACACGCGACCACTTAGTGTTGAGGAGTGGAATTTGCATCTATTATAAAACCACTACGGGAGGTCGGCGACGCGCTAACTTTATAACAGGGAAACACGTGTAGAGACAACGTGTTAAAGTGGTCAGCATGTAGAGCTGGAGAGAAATTAGAAAATAGGATTCTTCCGTGACCACTGATGACCAGCACTGGTTTCAAAGACAGGCGTCGTTTATTTCTGACCGGCGCGTAGCACGTTCCAGCCCCTTAGGATTAGAAGATTAGGGTCGGAAACAAAGGAAAGTGGAAAGTGGACATGACAGGCCAGCTAGTAAGACGATTTGCTGGGTGAAGGCCCGTGGTCAAAGACATAATCCTGGATTGGTTAGCGTCTATGGCCTAAAACCCGAGGGTATAGTAACTGGGAGTTGAGGCCTGGTTGATTTCAGAGCCTATCAAGTGTGATTTTGTAAAATGAAGGCTGCTGGAAGTTATACAACAAAGGGTAAAAAGGTTAATGAAATTGTGAGAACTTCCTAAGAATTAAAAAAAAAATCAAAACCCCAAACAAAACAAAACCGATCATTTCGTTCCACCGCTTTTCATACCTTTTTGTGTTTTATCTGTTCATCAGTTTGATATCGCTTTACAGGTCGACAAAGTTAAACATAATCTACACATACTCCAAGGTTTTTCCCACCCGAAATACGTTTAGATGCTAGGGTTCAGGTACATGGAAAAAAATGACGCTGCATGTGGAATGAAATAACCGTACAGTGCAAAAATCACAGAGACGATTTACACCACATGGTACGAATAACCTCGCCCTAAAATAAAACGTGTGTACATACAATGATATTAAAAAATATAATCAAAACAAAACTTAAGAAAATTCACATTTAGTGAAAGATACGAATCACGGTACGAAATGCGATTAGTGGATGGTATGAATTGCGATGGTATGAAACGAGTTTGGTACAAACTGCGGTGCTCCCGATCATTTGACCCTTTGATGTCGGGATTGGGTCTTCACCAAACCAAAGACTCCATCATAAGACGATACGTCAAAGAGTTCAAAAATAAAATATACACAAAACAAAATCATATCTTAGCAGCCATGTTCGTCCATTTACGATTTCACCAATAAACATGGTGGGAGTAACATGTGAATAAATAGTGTTTAAAATAATTCTATAAATAGTGCTAATCAAAATCTCTGTTCCTAAATTTGCAAGCCGTTTAAATGTCAAACAGAGAATTTCCACTTTGACTTGGGTTAGAGGGGGATATGACGTGACTGCCAGGGAATATTTTCCACCATTGGGTTGCCGTAGGTAGAATCGTAGGTACGTTGACGCATCAATAAATGAATAGAGTGCCATAGCTTATCTTGCTTGTCTGGAGACTGTTTACCCGTATTTATCACGTGACTGACTAGTTGCGCAGTGAAGAGCCACTTGTGCATCCAAAATGCATCTTTTGAAAGTTTAATTATTTGTTTTGGAAAATCTCACAAAATGCATACAAGCAAACATGACACCGAAAGGTAAGATATGGAAAAAGAAAGGAACTAAAGAATCGAAAATCGAAAGAAAATGCGCAATGTTATAAAGATGTTATTAATGTTGATTGTTTTTATCTACTATACTACGATTTACTCTATAAACTGTTTTTGTTGCTGATGACGTGAGGGTCTTTTACGTAGTCAAAATGTATATCTAATATGCCTTTTTTTCGTGAATCAATAATTGCTTGGTTGAAAAAAAAAATCAAAAAGATTACAGCTATTAATCACTCTTCAGTAACGTTGTCAATGTTTGTTCTCACACTTCATAATTGACGACGACAGGCACACCTTTAAAGGTAAATGCACAGTTTTGTCGGCCTTAACTATGAGCGATTATAAGAGAAATCCATGGAGGTGATTTTGACAGCACATTCTCGATATAATTGTGATAAATGTCAATAACCCCACTGAGTTTCAATCCGTTTCACAGCGATGGGAAAATTGTCGTGATTGGAAATACTAATCATTGTCTGGCGGTGACAAACATAGCATGTGGAGGTTTGACGTCATTTCTGTCATCGGTGATTAAAGGCTACGTCTCCTTAAGCGAGACGCGATAATAAATCGCTCGCGATGAACTGCCGCTCAAAAATCAATCAAGTAAAATTTATTGTAAAGCTACGTTTCCTTAGGCGAGGACGTGACATTCGCGACACTCGCGTCTCGCATAAGGAGTGGACTTCTTACACATCTTACTCGGTTGATTTTGGAGTGGCCGTTCATTGTGAGTGCCCCAGGACGACGGATTTGAGAGAACGGGAAGCACAAACACACGGTAACTCCATTCAACAAAGGCTGTGATTTGTATTATGACAGGAATAGGCTGCGGAGTTTTGGAGTTGTTCAATAGTAATCATTTGACGGAAATAATGAATTTATCAGATAGGCCTGCATGACGATGTTCAGTTGGTTTTGTTTTTGTTTTTACAAACTGTGTCATGAAATAATGTTGTGAATCATTGTACAGTAAAACCTCGTTATACCGCCCACTCTGGGACCAACGGAAAGTTAGCGTTATAAGGAGAATGGTGTTTTTAAAAAGGTTTGAGTTAACTAATAATTATGATATCCGCACTATGGCGAAGTGCAGGCGGTAAACGAGAATGTTTAATTAAATGCGATATAACGAGGTTTTACCGCATTGCTTAGAAATAGAATCGCTTTAAAAACTAAAAAGATCGAACCATGAAACATGCTGTATTTAGAGAAGAAGTTCGAGCACAAAGTTTCCAGAAAAGAGTAGCTAGGGAAACATCAGAAAAGGTGGCTCGATCGTTGTAAGTAAATTATGAATGAAACTGTTTAATCGAAGTATAACAGGCAGAGAGAGAGAACGAGTCAAAGAGAGGAAATCGGTGTAAAACCTATTGATACAACCTTACGATCATGGAATTTTAATTTCATGTAATTATCTCTACACGCAATGATAAAACTTGATTTATGTATACTTTGAGGGTTATTCGTTTTATCTAAACGTCCTGATAACTACGAGCTCCTGCAATTAAGATAAGTACCTTCGATTTGAATCCGACTATTATCACACCGGCCATTTCGCTACGGTAATATGATTACTAACGCTGCAATGGAATCTCTATAACAATATGTCAAATATAATCTCAGCATGGTTTTAATGCTTTCGAACTTACAGCATTTATTGTATCGGTTACAGAGAGTCAATCGTGTTGTCTATTTCAGGCGTGAAGCACAGTTAGATGAATCCATAGCATAAGATTACTGTGGTGACAAACTCTCTAATGATCTGATATTGTTGTTATCTTATCGTTTTATTATTCTTTGACCTTTCCTTTTAAACACTGCAAAGGATAATTGCACATTGATTTCAGGAACAATTAGCTGGCTTAAATCTACGGCACTTTTTAATTATTTTTTTTTCTCGAATCAAACCCCATAATCTATACCACAATGAAGTGTTAATGCCAGCTTTATGGTCCATCCCACATGGAAATGTTATACTAATACAGTTTCATAGCACGCCTGTAAAAAGAGATTCCAAACTTTGGATGAAATTAAACTATCATTATTATTATTATTATTATTATTATTATTATTATTATTATTATTATTATTATTATTATTATCATCATCATCGTTATTATCATCATTATTATTATTATTATTATTGTTATCATCACCATCACAGTTATTATTATCATTCTTCTTCTTCTTATTATTATTATCATTATTATTATTATCATTATTATCATTATCATTATTATTATTATTATTATTACACACGAGACACTTACGGAATGCAGGCATCCCAACTACCCTGAAAGGCCAAAAAAATAGAGCTGCAAATGCTATGGATCAAAAGATTTCAGACGAGAGGAGGATCAGCCCACTGCGTCCATCATCCTATATTCGCATAAGAAGCAATGCACTAAACGTTGTGAATCATGATGGCCAATGAGATCCCAAAGTGACAGATTCTCCCAGTTCTTTCATAGTTGATGAGGTGACAACAAGGGCAAAAGTGATAATGTGTTCATTGGCCTTATTTCACGATTCAGTGTATTGCTACTGGCGTCGGTAAAGGGTTATGGGCACAGTGGGCTGATCACCTTCTTGTTTAAAATCCTTGCATCCATAGCTTTTCTAACTCTATGGTTTGCCACAGGTGGCGGTTGTGCACCATTTGTGCCAGAATATGAAGCGGTATTAACGAAGTTTGATCAATCAAACAAACAAACAATGTCTAATGAACAAGTCAATGTTGCTCTTGTGGGTACCCCTCAGCTTGCCACTTGGACTTCGTTTTTTAATCTGCGTTCAGTTATCTCTACTGGTTGCCCGGATACCCAAATCCTAAATTGGACTTTTGGGTTAAATTCTCGATTCTCGATTCTGAGTTCCATATTTTTAGTGTCTCGTATTACAGGACTAGCTCGTCCATTGTAAACAAAGATGAATAAGTGAACAAACAGCAAACAACACTGGCATCATCTCTGTAATCGTGCAAATATTGTTTACATTCAACAAATTTTGCTCAAGTGCTAAACGCTAGCGGGGTTGTTTAAGTGATTGAGCTGTACTCCGTCTCTCGTACATAATTATAACGTTTCCCAAAGAATCTGTGACGTGTGAGGTCTCGAATTCTTCAAAGATTACCACTCAGATCTGTTTGAGATACATTTCGATTTTTTTACAAAGGAAAACAAAGCTAAAGGTCAATCGAAGGAACCAGTGAGTTAGAGAACCAAATTATAGTATTCAAAGCCAACTAACCGTATTGTGGAAATTATGTTGAATCATGTTTGTGTCATCATGTTGCCCTTTAACAAACGCATTTCACTTCTTATCTTGATCTCAAAGAATGGATTTTATAGCTAATACTATGATATGGGGGAATAGTCAAAAGACACTTACCAAAAACCGCCCAAAATCCAAAGTTTTACGCCTTCTCAATACAATATCAAACGCAGCTCAAGATAGTTTGAAACACCAGGGCAGAGCCATGAAAACTCTGAAAGGTCCAAAGAAAAAAAAAATCCTGCAAAAGGCAGGACTCGACCCTTAGACCTCCGCGGCGTCCAAAAGCAAGTGACTTAACCACTGCGCTTGGGACGCCCCCACTCACCTAAACAAAAAAACAAAACAACAACAACAACAACAACAAACAAACAAACAAACAATTAAACATGAGTAAAAAAGAACCTGATGGCAAATTGAATGGATCCGAACACCGAATTAGAAACCCAAGTATTAGAGTCATGCTAGTTTGATGAATCCACTTGGTTAAGGAAATACAGTCAAGTCCGGTTTATCGCAACTCAGTTAATCGCAATTCCCCTTAATCGCAACGTTTCCCAAGAAACAGAAGTATCTAATTATATTTATATGAGTTACTGGTTAATCGCAACTTCCGATAATCTCAACAATTTTGCTGCTTCCGTCGTGTTGAGATTAACCGGATTTGACTGTACTCACAAGAAAATAGATGATGGTTGTGATAATACTCTGGAGATAAGAAGGAATGAACATGTCACATGGTGGGCATGTGGGAGTACATTGATTGAAATGGATGAAATGGAAAACGTTTAATTTGAAAATTTAATCAACATCATAATGATAATCCTCATGGGGTTTTTTTCGTGAATTTCTAATAAATTCTATTTAATTCTATGTTTTGCCATTTTATCACCTAATATTATCTCTTTCAATTTCACTCCAGTTCGTTTCGTTTGGATTTCCAGTAATTTCATTCCATCTTAATACGTGTTAAAAATAAATTATGATAACGCTTAAGATCAGGACTTAAAAAATACAATCAATTTAACGAAAATGATATTTTGCATTGTCGCTATTTTGATTTAAAAAACTCCTCATTTACCTGCTAGGCGTTGAGGGGTAATTAAAAAAGCGTCCGACATTGGGGCCATCTCCCTATAATGGCACAAGGACATTTAGTATTGAGCGCATAATTTGATGGTGCTGTTTCAAGTGCCTTAATTTGATTTAGTGCTAACACATTTTTGAAACACCCGGTATCATATTTTGACAATATTATGAGCTTATCTTACACATTTTTACCATTTCTCTAAAACTGAAGTTCAACGCTTTATGTTATTCATCTTTTTTATTTTGCGTAGAACGAACAGGATTGGGCAAATCTTACTCTGGAATTTGTTGCTTTCAAAATAAAACGCTCTGAAGAAAGGGAATTCTAAAAGGGGGTTTAAGAAAACACAGGCCAGCCGCTGCACATCACACTTTGTCCTGTCAAAATACTCGCAAATTGGATGCTGGAGAAACGAATTACTGGGCGGTTTTGCATATTATTATTATCATCAATTATCGTCAGGGAGGTACGTATATCATCGTTGGCTTAAGGTGGATTTCTTTATACCAGAATCAAGCATGCGAAATTTGCATCCGTCAAAAAAAAAAATGGTTCACTTCCTCTATTTATTTCAAGAATATAACGAGGTTGCGAAATTCGGATGAAAGGATATTGAAAACAAGGAGGAAGTATATCAATTTTTGACGGATTGCGAATTCGCATGCGAAATTGGGGTATAAAGGAAACCCACCTTGAGTTTTATCCTTCTCTGTAACTTCTAACGTAATTGGCATTAGGATAATAAAGTGTATATTATATTTTGTTATGATCTAGAAAGAAAAAGTAAAATATTTTACTTCTCAAAGACGTCATTATGAGAGATCTCTTGAAGTTGCGGGTTATTTTCTTTATAGTTTTCTGAAAGGCGTTGGCAAGTTAAAGACGGCTGCTTTCAGGTGATGGCATAACCTGTTTACACCTTTAAACTGTCACGAAAATGTATTACCTGGTACAGTCGACGTGTCAGAGAAATAGGCTGATAATGGAGTATGAGCTTTTTAGATTTTCCCTGATTAGCGTTTAATTGAAAACGGTAAACAGTGTGTGATGAAGCCGAGTATTGTATTTAAGACGATTCTCTCCATGTTCGTTGGGGTGTGTAGTGAAGCGGTAAATGACGTAGGGATTTGGAGACGGGTTGGAACCAAAGACATTTCGAGGAAGTTGTTGGTTTATGCTTCATATTATGGCAATTTTGATATAATAATAATAATAATAATAATGATATTATAACAATAATAATAATAGTGATAATAATACACAATTATTAATAAAGGGCAGGTATCCATCATGCCTTCAGTGATGCTCAGAGGCGCTTTACAATTATTCGTTCATTCGTTCATTCATTCACTCGGTCACTCAGTAATTGTCTCCACAGAACTTTGATAAAGTATATATGCAAGGCCATGATTTTATAAGTATTATATCTAGCTAATCAAACACGGAACGGAAGACAAGATCTGATATAATGACATTAGTTTTCGATAGTATATGTCTAGATCCCACGTGAATCTCTAGAGCAGAGTCTTTGAGACTGAAAGAAGATCCAAATGATATTCTAAAAATTCTTATCCCGACAGCATTTGGACCTTGAACATCTCGCGGAGTCCGCAATTGAGGGGTTGCATGAGAAAACCATGAATACGTCATTAGAATTGATCCTTGTGTTTTTGTTTGCATGTTATTTTCCTGTCATTTCTGATCATTTTTGCTTTTTTATTTGAATGTTCTTTCTTAATTACAGCCACATTTGTGAGAAAATAAAGTTTGAAATTAGAAGAAGAGAATCTCAGAAAAATTGACTTAAAGAGGATTTGGTCAAAACCTGCGTGAGCCACTTTTTCCGGGTTTTCTCATGCCACCACTAATTGAGACAGACGTCCCTCTTGTACCCGATAGATATATATCTCCCTCTATTACTCTTTATGTGTGTGTGTGTATGTGTGTGTGTGTGTGTGAGAGAGAGAGAGAGAGAGAGTGTCTCTCTCTCTCTTACTCTATATTTCTCTCTCTCTCTCTCTCACACACACACACACACATTCTGCCTGTCTGTCTGTCTGTCTGTCTCTCTGTCTCCCTCTCTCTCTCTCTTTCTCTCTCTCTCTCTCTCTCTCTCTCTCTCTCTCTCTCTTTCTCTCTCTCTCTGTTTATACTGTAAAATAAAGCGACCAAAAAAATGATAACGATGAACCCAATCATTCTTGTTGTCTGCAAAAAAAGTTAGTCCTCCCTAACCACTCCGCTTGCGAGAACGAGTTAGAATAAATCAGCTAAGACAGGTTGAAGTTTCCCATCAAAATTGAAAATGCATCATAGCAGGCCTTAACTGCGTTGTGATTGGATAATTCAAAAACCCAAGCCGTCCAATAATATTCGGTTAAACTTCAGAAATGATAATCGATATTGAAAGCAGCAAACACATAATGGACATGACGTGCATTATGGAAATAAACACACCCACGCACACATACACGCACACACACACACACACACACACACACACACACTCTCTCTCTCTCTCTCTCTCTCTCCCTCTCTCTCTCACATACACAAGCACCAAATAATAACTGAACAAATCGAGTTACAGATTGAAATAGAAAATAAGAACCAAATAAACTATTCAACTAGGCATCAAATCAGTGCTTGGAAGTGCAATCTATGAATAGTATTGAGAGATTTAAGAATCAACACAGAAGGCAATAAATAAACAAATAAAACAAACGATTTATATGCATCAGAGCAAAGGCAACCCTGCAGACTCCAACACATAGCCTTGCAAGTTCTAACATGTCCGAAGACAGAAAAACAACAATCATGTACAGGAATGATTCGAACCTCGGGCCTCGGCATCTAGTGACGAGTGTGTTAATCTCAAGGTATCCGAACATGGCCATGTCAAAAACTTGAGTAAAAAATAAGAAACAAAGGAAACTTGAGTACGAAAGAAAGAAAATTGTTCCCACACCTGCAAGAGTAATCAGTGACTCAAAAGTGGCGATGAATTGAGGCCTTACCCTTTCTCTGGAACCGTTTTTCCTTGGTGCAATGTACATCACAACAAAGGGCTCACCCCCCCCCCCCCCTCCCCCTTTACAGATGTAGTACGACGTAGAAAACATCGACTAGACTAGACGAAACAAAAAGAAAATAAGGTACCTTAGACATCGTTCTTTGACTAAGGGGGTCATACTTCCCTACACAAACACCATTTGTTGGCATGGCCCAGGTAGGCAAAACATTAACCGGTCTTTAAACGCAACGTGCTCGTCTCTCCGCGACCGTTTAGCATGAAAGGATTCCGTTTCCATCAACGACATGAGCACGCAAGCAACAAACGATCACGTTCCTAGCCAGACCTGTCATCACCCCCACCGCAGCCGCGAGATCATCAAAAAACGGGCACAAGTTATTGTGCGCAAACACTATCCCAAAAATATGTAAATTTATATATAATCCCATTTTGTCCATCCCCTTCCTTTCAAGTTTTTGTTTACCATATTATTCAGCTGCTAAAAGATACAAGAACAAAGGAGTTTTGTTTATTTTCGGTTTCCGTGTTATTGAATGTCGTGATAGAATTGTGGACTACTTGATGGTAATATAATAGGAATTAAAGAGGTCTGTTTCACATTATGCAAGACCAAACAATAACCTTTTTAAAAATATTAAACACAACACATGATGCACACAGTATGAGAAAATATTGCACTGTTACAAATTGTTAGAATACAAGGGGCGTCTTCTCAAATACCCGTAATAATGCCCCGCTGTCTAAGATTAAACTTAGTCAAAGTTATTAGTTTATTTTACATCCTTTTCAAGCCAGCCTGACCCTCACATTTGACAGACTGGAAGCTATTTTTGAAATATGTCTGTCACAAATGGGACTTGAAGATTACAGTTGAATCTTGATTCACAGTTATCTTGAAATCGCTTTTTAGATTTCTCCTCGGGATGCAATCCCCATAACCAGGAACCAGGAGCAAATGAAATATCAATTATTCCCCAAAAGGCCTTTGGGGAAAAAAACCCTCAACAAAATATATCATGAAATCCTTAATCACTTTCCTGTGCACAATTTAGCATAGTTTCAGATTTTGGAAAGGAAGAAAAATCAGAATTAATTAATTGATCACGTCTCGTTCTGTCTGATTTATTGTTTCTAACTGGATCGAATGGTGCTGACATTATTTTTGGCTCAAACCGCAAACAAATAAGCACATTCATCCAATAGGAATGTGATGTATTTTGGATAACCTTCACCGATTTTCTTTAACCATATTTGCTTTTGATCTGCTTGTTGTAAACAAAGCAAAGGGAAACACAATGTGGAGCCCAACTAAACGCAATTTCTCAATGAATTGATTTCGAATCTCCATGTCATGGAGAGCCCAACTAAACGCAATTTCTCAATGAATTGATTTCGAATCTCCATGTCATGGAGGTTTAGAAACGCCCTGAGTTGGCAACCCTCTTGCGGTGCGAGTACATAGCATGATTTCACGCATCACGCGCAGAACGTGAGTCGTTCCGAGTGAGTTCTCTTTCCGCACGAGTCATGCTTCACCTTTCCTTCTTATCTTGCTAATGTATCGGCAGTAAAATTTGCCGATGAAAGATGGTTTGGATAACAGTCTCTAGAGAAGAAAAATAATATTATGAAAATAAAAAAAGCCACGAAAAAAATGAAATATAAAAACAAATTTGTGATGTACAAAACCTAAACAGAAGTTGAACATAAGCGAGTGTTATAGTGGAAAAATAGTTTTTTTCCCCTTCAGATGAGAGAAAGTCGTAAAAAATATTTAATGAGTTTACTCATCACCTTGTTATGGTGAACTTATTTTTTTACATGTTCTGAAGCCACAATGCCATTCACATTTCAAAGGAAATTACGATTTGAAATGGTAACAAGTGGAAACATTTAATAATCATAGTTTCAAAGTAGTTAGTTTTTCGTACATATTAATCGGTCTTCTACCTAACGTATAAAGGGTCATGACGGCAAAGAAAATATAATATACTAAGATATTCAACTCAATGACTTTTACCGATGACGAATGAGAGTGATGTCCCTTTATTATGAGTGTTCCCAGAATTCTCTTATTTGTTGGCTCGTTCAATACTCGATAAAAAATGGTTTGGGCGTAATACATTCTTTTATCAAAATCATGTGAACTAAAAAAAATATCGCACCAAAATCATAAAATGCGGGCTATCCGGTGCACGCTATGGCACAACTGGTACACACGGTGCAAGAGAAACTACTCCTAAAGTTTCCTCACTCAGTATATAGTAAAATACGCCGAGTTGAATATCTTTTTGTAGATGATCTTTGATGACGGGGTTTGGGAAAAATAATTCTAGGAGGGACAATGATATTCTAGTTTTATGGGTTACAAAAAATAATTAATAGACAACTGGGATTCACGTTTCTTTGTTATCATAATACCAATGATAATATCAATCATAATACCAAGCAACGAAGGACATAATAATATGACAGTGCCAGAAAAATGGCATCGGAAAGATAAGTGGATTAATTATATAATAAATAGGAACCGAACCCACGTCTGCCCACGTCAAGGGACACCTTTTGACTGATTGAGCTATTTCCCACTACATTCTTTTCTGGTTATCATCAATAAAAGTGCCGGCTCTATTTTCAACATGCATTGAAAAACAAGTTCTGGATTGAAGTTTTGCGCTCTTTTCAGTACATAAAGGTAACATCAAAGGCGGTTTTAAAGAACTTGAGCAGATCCCATGTTGATCTCCAGGGCAGTTACCATGCATTAGAATATTCCTTCTCAATGTACACATAACAATAGGAATAACTATAATATTGTACCTTTGCCATTAAGTGCAAAACGCAAACAAGTAAAATACAATAACGACAAACGATGTGTGTGTTTCGATTATTTGTGGAACCGCCACGAGACAAACAAATGTAAAACTATGAAAATATATAAAATTACTCTGGCTTATTGTTCAGTATTGATAATCGGTGAGCGGCTCAGCTCCTCCCTCCGCCCGCCCTAACGTTTAAACAAATACAAATGCATTAGGGTTTGCTGGGATCGATGGGCCAATATCAACATTCCTCACGTCTATATGTCACGGGGTGTGTCTGGTTAATCAAAACACCTTTCTACTTAGAAACGTGACATTGTGTTTATACTCCTCATCTTGTGAATTGCCCCATTATTCTTGGGCTCGTCGACTGCGGCGATGAAACATTTAAACTGATTTGTTTTACGTCCGGTGTGATGACACTAGGCGCAGAGGTACGGTTCTCGCCTCTGAAGCGAAAGGTACCGGGTTCGATTCCCGGCAGCGACAGGTATTTTTCTCCTTAAAACTCGGTGAAAACCTATATGCCACTCCTCTGATCCTATTCAGGTAGGTGGGATCAAGAAGTTAGTCCTATCGGAGACGGACGATAAACTCGAAGGTCCCGTGTGCACGTTGCGCACGCTAAAGAACCCTTGGTAGTTAAAAATCGATAAGAGCAGGCCGCAAGGCCGCTGTCCGAGCAAAATTAATTCCTACCACAATGGTCACAGTGGGTTGATCACCTGCTTGGCTTAATATTTTGATCCAAAGAAATAAAGCCTCATAGTACTGATCCTACACTGTAATGGTCAAAGGGAACAGGATAGAAAGAAAGAAACTCTTTGACCTGGCCAAGATCTGAATCGTGAACCTCCTGATCCGTGAGCGAGTGCATTAACACTGGATCACAGAGGAATCTATGCAACATGTATTTGTTTGTAGCACGTGGGGAGTCCTACCACAAAGGTCACAGTGGGTTGACCACCTGCTTGGCTTACTATCTTGATCCACAGAAATCCAGCCTCAAAGTGCTGGCCCTACACTGTAATGGTAAAAGGGAACTGGATAAGAAAGAAAGAACGTACGGAGTCCTTGTCTGTAACAGATAACTTTTTTTAATCCAGAAAAGAGCAAGAGAACAAAGACGTGCAACAGTAGGATTAGAACCCACGCTTGCTGGCGTCTTTTGAAGCCAGATCAGGAATTAATCATCCAACCAAGTGAGCTATCCATCGCTCCTTCAAACTCAGGGAGCATTGTGGGGCAACACGAAATTCCCAGATTCGATCACTACTAGAAAACAGTCGAGCGTCCAGGGAAGTCATGGGCTATGGAAACGCATGCTCTTGGCGGCACAACACTAATAATGATAAACAATAAACAACAAACACTAATAATGATAAACAATAAACAACAAACACATAAATGTCATGGAAGGCAAGGAAACGAGAGTAGTAAAGGCAATATTGGCAACGTCATAGGATGCAACTTTTGGTCAGCGGGGGTAGAGGTAGTCTGAATGGTCAAAAGCTATTCTGTACAGAAAAAGAAATAGAAGACGAGGACATTGAGTGGCCGGATACAGATAAAGATAAAGAGTCATATTTTGCAAACCGGCGCCTTTTGATCGTTATTCTGAACATCAGCTATCGCTGTTCCATCTGCGCCAAGACTGTGATACCATGATAATGGTACACCAGGTTTTTCCCCAATCTAGATGATTGATTTGATGTAAGAAAGAAAAGAAGCCAAATTATATTATTGATCCCCAATTTCCTTACAGATCCTAATATCTGGGTCCAGCATTTATTGATTTCATCATTTCTATTTTTGTTTAGATTGCGCCGTTTTGCTTATCGAGATGTTTAGGTATTCTGTTTATTCTGAAACCACTTTCTAATACCCCAGACATCCGTAAAAAACCACAACAAAGTAAATCTTCTAACTCATAATATCTAGCTAGATTTGATCAATATAATATTATGTATATATAGCATTGCGACAGACACAAAATCATAGGTTATGATCTCTTACACTAGTTTTTAATCACTAAGAGTTGAACAGGTAGTTCCGTTCTTTGAAGCCTAAATATTGATATAATAATGTCAGGGCCGCACAGATATGAGAAGGAAGAATAAAAAAAGTGGAAGAGGGTAACGTAGAGATATAAAGGACGGAAATGAGAGAGGAGTCATGGAGAGATTTAGAACGGCATCAAGATGGACAAGACAATAACAGAGAGAGAGAGAGAGAGAGAGAGAGA
>JARBEQ010272358.1:0-11586 GCA_030265355.1 Tritonia tetraquetra
GCAGGTCATTCCAAACAATGGCAGCATGGTGGGAAAACGATCTTTCGCCGGCTCGAGTTTTGGTTCTTAGGATTTTTTATTTAGTTTTGTCATTGGAAGATCTTTTATAGCTACAACCAATGTTGTGTTTTTCTGATGTCCGAGATTACGACAAGATGTGTCTTATTTGGAATCTGTCATTACATTGCTTTCTGTGGCAAAATCTGCTCAAGTTTTCTTAGAGCTGAGGGGTCTACCACCAAGGCAACAGTAAATATTGTTACGGTCAAAACGTGGGCAACACAAACAATTTGACGCTCATTGTGCCATTCACACAGGTTCGGGGCACAGTGAGCTGATCAACTGCTTGCCTTATCTACCTGATCCAGAGTTCTTCCAGCTCTGTGTTCAGCAATGCTGGAGCTGGCCACAACACTCCTTGATTGGGGGTAGACGGTGGTTTGGATAACAAAATAAAACATTACATCAGGACCTGTCATTTCTCAACCCTTCCGAGAAGGCGTCTTCCCTCCACTGCACGAGGAGATAAAGCAACATACCTATTATTCTTTCACCATTCGTACTTGTTGAAAAATGCATTATCACAAACCGGGAATAACTAATATTTTTAATATATCAAGTTTGATTTATTACGGTATGGTTGCACTGGACTGTGAAAACAAAGATATGAAAACAGCAGGATTAGAGGAAAACATGGCTGAGGATAATATATAGGAAGACAAAAGGACAACGTAACGGCGACCCCAGACACTAGTGCAGTAGGGATAGAAGAAGAAGAAGAAGAAGAAGAAGAAGAAGAGGAGGATGAAAGGAAGAGGAGAAGAAGAAGAAGAAGAAGGGGAGGAGGAGGAGGAGGAGGAGAAAAAGAAGAAAAGGGAGGAGGGGGTAAGGTTACATATCAACGGATCGATGTGACAGGAAGTGAGCACCGCGCAATAGTGGGATGACTGAGTTCGATTGAGTAAATATTTCACTAAACCAACCGTGTTTGATGTCATGGTAGAGTTTGGAGTAGAGGCCACCTGCTGCTTCTCTTTCATACACACATTCAGTTACAGCCGACGGCCTACTGGGGCAAACAGCCAACGTCCCCTCCTCCCCCTTGTAACGGCCTGAGTTCTAACCTGTGTGAGGTAGTTCCATTTACTCCTTGAAAACCTATTTGCCACTCCCCTGATCCTATTCAGGTAGGTGGGGCCAAAGAACCTAGTCCTATAGGAGACGGACGATAAACTCGGAGGTCCCGTGTGCACGTTAAAGAACCATTGGCAATTGAAATGCGATAAGAGTAGGCCGCAAGTGTCCCTATGTGTTACTGGTAGAATGTCAGGGACATTTGTAGTTTGAGCACTTACTTCAACAAGATATAATTCAAACGTTTACATAGCTATCATAACGGATTTCATATCATTCCGCCTTTGTTGACGTCAAAAACAAAATTGATGTCGAAACTTTTATTTCTAATGAAATGAAAAAGGAAGAATACATGATTTTGTAATTAAACTTATTTCTTGTTAGGTAATATAATATACTTTGTGTTATGTCAGTCAGTAGAAGTAAAAGGCAAATTATGTTTGCTTTCCTTTCCATGGCCAAAATTTACAGTTTCTGGGCCTTTTTCCTGACCCAGGTATTGCAAATTGTATGACTATGACTGCTGAAGAAGGTTTAACCCGGAACTTTTCCTCTAAATTGGCTTAAATCTTTTTTGAAGCTACACTATTGATATAAAAGCCCAAAATAGGAATTTTTATGTTCTGATTATAAATCATTTTCAAATATATCTTGGGAAATTATTGATTTTGTTCTTACTCACCGGTCACCACACCAAAGAGTGATTTCCCCGCATGACAATTACATGGAGCTTCTTGGCCAATTTCACTCATTTATATTTGTATCTTGTGTTATAATAATGATTTAGTGTCGCTGAAAAAATAGGTTTAAACTACAAGTACAGGAGTGTAAAGATATGAAGTTTGGTTGATGCTACATCATTCTTTTTTAAAATATTGAGAGTCAAAATGAAGTTTGCCACCAAATTTTTATTGCTAATTAATGAAAAATATTGATTTTTTCAAGCATGATATTATTTTTTTTTTGGATACAATTCAATGTATCAACTGAATTTAACAAATGAACCTTTTTTTCCTGCAGACAGTGTAGTATTTTTTAGTATTTCTCATGCCAGTTTAACATTTTGCCTCCTGTTTCCCACTCGAAACATCCGATTTTTTAATGAAACTCTCATAACATCATTATTTATCAATGAATTTTGTTCTAATTTTTTGTGCTGTTCTTGTTTCAAAGAGACCTGTAAAAAATATTATATTTATGGCTCTGACCTCTGACCCTGTGGATTCCTTATGGAATTGAGCCCTATCCAGAGATGGACAATAATGAGTTGCAATGGGCCCAAAGATTGTGATCTGAACCAAAAATTATGGGGCACTGCTGATGACCTAACGAAAACGTTCCAGTTCACAACATCTGCTGGAATTAGACTGTAGACAACCGTCGAATGCGAAGAAGAAGAAGCCATGGGCGTACATTGAACAACTTTGTAGTGAGAAGGTGTGAGGTGACAGTGACAGTAATGAGGACACAGCCTTCCACTTTTCCAGTCTCTTCCAACCTAGTTCAAAATTTTCAGGCCAGAGTTAGTACCGAGGGGATTCAAGAGGTCAACGGGACTGATGCTAATTTCTCGTCGAATGAGACCTCTCGTTAAATGCGAAGTCAGAAGAATATAAGTAATAAAGGAGGGGAAAACAACGAGGATTTCAGTTTACCTCGTTGGACTTTTTGTTGAGTGCCACCTCGTTGGATCAGACACCCCCACTGTAAAAGTAAAACTGTGCATTAACTTTACCGCCACATGCGGGTAAAAAATAACCACACGGTTACATATTTAGAATAGATATCCACTTGAAACTCCAACATGCTTCATCAATTCATTTGTCTACTGTGCATATTATCTTTATCTTTTTTTAATCAATTATCATTTAACATGATTTTTTTCATATCCCCGTGAACTTCGTTTTGCTAAGTCACTTACGGGTGCTTTTTACCCACTGACGTGTTCAGAGGCCGTTTACACATAAGAATAACATCTTGAAATTGAAAGAGCTTACCACTGGAACATTGAAAAAATAGGGGTCATTTGGGCCAAAAACAACAGCGGGTGGCGAACATGGGTATTTGGAGTGTCAAATACGGGTCATTCACTCTTTAAAAGTCAGTGGGGTGAAAACACCCGCAAGTGACCAAATAAGATGCTAGCGTGTCGGTAAAGGTCAAAGGATGATATACCCAGTAGGCTGATCCCTCACTCATTGAAATCTACGAGTCCTTAGCTTTTCCAGCTGCTGCGTTATGCCATCCTTGGTGATTGGGATACCTGCATTTCGATATATGTATCTTGTAGACCTTTTGGTGTGGAACATAGTGCCGGCCCCAACACTGTATTGTGGTATCAATGGGGCTCGATCAAACAGACTGTTCAATACAGAACAGATATTTAAACGAAGAAGGGGTAAATAATATTAATAAAGAACACTCAGAATGTGTAAAATATCATTTTAAAGTAAAGCATTTATTGTATTGTATAATCCATCTCATTATACAATCACACAGTTATAAATCATTGCATGCATTCTGCAGCCACAAAAACAACAACAATCACGCAGAGAAAAGGTAACTGAGTTCACATCAACAGTCCCGATATCACAACTAAGACATTCACCGCAGCTAAAATGTGAAATAATTGTAAATTGTAACAAATTTGAAGCAACAAAAAAAAGAAAAGAAAGAATAGCAGCTCAACCAGGAGGTTCTAAATGTCGAGCTTGGAATTGTTTTCATTGTCATATTGTACCCTATAGGCATTGGCATAGTAACAAATCTTATTGATAACGGCTCTAACCCATTGAAAGGCACACAACTCTAATGGTAAAACTCATATATGAAATAAAAACAATCAAACTAGTTACTAATCGTACCAAGTTCAACACACATAGAGAGGAGAGCTAGAGAGAGCACGTGAGAGAGAGAGAGAGAAATCAAAATGTTAAATAGAATTTAGATTTAAACTGTCTAAGAAAATAAATAAGGATACTATATAACTTAACCCGAGGTCTTACAGCAACAACAAGAGATATAGAATGTACCTAAGTAGGAAAATACTATTTCTTTTTTGCACTTAAACCAGCTCCTGCATTAAATTTGAACAAGATAATATCTCCATCATTGACCACATAGTCTCTTCCTTTCTGTTTGTACTTGCCGTGGGCCTAGTGGAAAGAAAACATGGGCAAAATTACTACCTACATATATGTAAAATCGTTCTTATTATTGTTAGAGTCTCAATTGTAAAAAAGGAAATAAATAAAAGAATAATGCTGGCGGTGGTCCCACAGGCAAGTGCCCTTGGCAACTCATCATAGGTCCTATCAAAGGTAGGACTTTTAATCAATAGTCCATCTCCGATAGGGCTTGATTCCATGAGGAATCCAAAGGGTCAGACCCATAAATACTTGAGCAAGTTCAAAGGAAAAAATCCAAACGTCTCCGCCGGGATTTGAACCCAGTACCTTCTGCTCACTAATAAGGGAGTACTTAAAGAGCAAGAGGTGCAGTTCAAATTGAAAAAAAAAAGATGTTTATATATACAGAAAACAACTGCATTTGCTATAAGTATCAAGAAGGAATGAATTATTGACAGATAATAAATCAATGCATGAAATTATCAAAACAATTGAGAACAAACGTAAGCTGACACATGCAAGAGAAGGCGCAATAAGCCAACAGGTGAACAATTAGATATGTATTTTATTGTTAGTATCACACCTTTTTCATCTAAATCCAACCGCTTATTCAGCAGTTATCAATATTTTATTACGCATAACCAAGCCTCCTGATTTGTCTTAATAAACGCTTACTTCCATAACCAATATCTTTGCCGCTGATTGAAATAAAGACTTGCCGTTTCGCAGAAACAAAGAGACACTACTTGTCTCACTAGTGATCTTTAGTAAATGTTGCAAGATGCATAAATCTGAGATCTAGATCATTATACAAGGGTCATAAAACACCCAGCTGCCCACGGTGGCGTTTGTTTGTTGCTGTTTTAGGGCTCTATCAACACAGATAGGTCATTTCAGCGCCTGCCACACGGCTTCAAACAAATCAAGGTTTAGGAAGAGGCGCTTGAAGTAAGACAAGGGGACGACACATAGTTCAAAGATAGAACATAAGTAGATTCCAGCAGATCAGTCAGTCCCTATCCCGGTCTGAGGTGACCGAAACAGTTTCACTCAGGCAGCCTCTGCAGAAGGAATATACTCAATTTGTAAAGTATACAGTAATCTATATTGTAAGAATGAATACTATAACGAGAGATGATTTACATGAAAAAGAAATGATCATCTCTCAAACGGTGGCATGCAAGATGTGCAGGTAATAGTCAGTGACCCCGGCAGGTAGCATCGGAACTAATGTAACTGCTTTGCGAGGCGGGTTGTGTTCAATACAATTTGTAAAAGTACATAGCAACAAGTAAGTTTGATTGGATTCTTTGACTATTATCCCTTCATTGAAAAATAAACAAAACATCGATTAGATCACTGACACTATTGTTCATATTTCTCAATGGAAATTTAGAAATAACGAATCAAGGTATCTGGTTCTGGAACTTCAACGGAATTTGTCTGAGGGGGTGTAGGTCTAGATGATTGATGACCTTAAGATTCTGATTCAGTCTTGTCGATACTACAAATCGCTTCTATCTTCCCTTTATAGACCCGGAATAGATCTGCGCTATTATCAATAAAAACAATTAAAAGGGTGTTTATGCCCTATTTATAAAAACCGGTGGACCGGGATTTTAATTAGAAATTGTAAAAATGTAGGCTTGTTTTTCAGTATTTATCACTCGATTCACGATGAATTGGATGTATGATATATCATTCAATTGTTTCCGGGGCAATCTGTTAAAGCACGAAATTGGAATTGTTTCATTTCGCATTTAAAGTCATGTTATAGATTCTGCCGTGGCCACCACAGTTGGAGGGTTAATGGGCCATGGGTGGTCCCAAGGAAACTCAGAGAGAAAAGGGGTTCCATCTGTAATTTCTCTTACAATGTTTACTGCAGATATACAGGTTCTCATCTAATACTACTATGTCTGTATAAATAATATAAATCAAGCATACAGAAAAACCGAGGGTAACAATCAAAAGTTACAAAAAGTATGAACCCCCTCCCCCCAAAAAACAACCATGGGGAAACAAGGTGAAAAGAATATCATATACTACTATAAATGGTGATACTTGCCTTGGCCTCCTGTTCAGACTTGTGCTCAAAGAAATCATCATATGCCATCACCTCAGCCATGATGAAACCTTTCTCAAAGTCTGTGTGGATTCGACCAGCGGCCTGAGGGGCTTTGGTACCCACCTACAACACATTAACAATGCAGTATGAATAAATTTTACATTATGTGTGGATTTCACCATCGGTGTGTGGGACTTTGGTACCCATCTACAACACATTAACAATACAGTATGAATAAATTTTACAATATGTGTGGATTTCACCATCGGCCTGTGGGACTTTGGTACCCATCTACAACACATTAACAATGCAGTATGAATAAATACATTATGTATGGATTCCACCATCGGCCTGTGGGACTTTGGTACCCACCTTCAACACATTAACAATGCAGTATGAATAAATACATTATGTATGGATTCCACCATCGGCCTGTGGGGCTTTGGTACCCACCTACAACACATTAACAATGCAGTATGAATAAATACATTATGTATGGATTCCACCATCGGCCTGTGGGGCTTTGGTACCCACCTACAACACATTAACAATGCAGTATGAATAAATACATTATGTATGGATTCCACCATCGGCTTGTGGGGCTTTGGTACCCACCTACAACACATTAACAATGCAGTATGAATAAATCATTGTGCGAGGATTCTAAAGTTTGAAGTTTTACACCCTTTTCAACACAGAAAGGGTTATATCATAGGTGGTTAAACAGAAATTTTGGTGATGCACAAAGGTAGAGCCATGAAAACTGAATGGTCCAGAGAAAAAAATCCCACGGCACTGAAACCTACGCATCCTTGTCAAGTGACTCAATCACTGCGCAAGGGACACTCCCATGAGTGGATTCAACCAGCTGCCTGAGGAGTTTTGGTACCGACCTATAACACATTAACAATACAGTATGTTAATATGGGAGTAAAGAAGGCATGGTTCATAATGAGACATTGTATCACTATACCAAAAAAGAGAGAGTATACTCGTGAAGCCTGTACGCGTCTACATTTGAATATGTCCACTCCTTGGTTAAATGAACAGCCTTATCTGGGCGAATGACACTCCTTACAAGCCTGTGGTGTCTAATTTCGTTTTTTTATACAACCTCGATCCAGATTGTTTTAGGATTTTAATCCAAAGAGTTAAGGAAATGGCGACGTATTTTTGTGAAATCGTCCAGTGCATTGTTGTGCGACCATTTTGTTTTGAATATGCATTCACTAGCAGTAGTCTTCAGTTATGTAATAAAAAGTAGTTGGTATGAGATCATTGTGTTCTTTCTTCTTTCTTTCTTTATCAATAATCTTTTAGTACCCTTCTGTGCAAGGTTGTGTTGTGCAATGCAATTCAGCACTCAACATGCACAATGTTGGACGCTATATGAAATGATAATGAGATGTGGGTTTTCTTCATCTCAGTGCCCAAACTGGGACACCTCCATAGCTTTAATGATCTTTCTCGTCACTTCTTAACACTGTTTTCCTCGCGCTAATGATCACAGGTACACACGGTCTTCTTTGCAACAATTTTGTTCTTACAACAGAGATATTTCTGTTGATAACTGTGTGTGTGTGTGTGTTGATGAAATAGGTGTTCCTTACAATCAATCACCAATGATATGTAACAACCAGATACTTTCCCAACTCTGAAATAACGTGTATTGCCTTATGTAATTTCATGTCCATAAGAAGACTTTAACAAAGTACCTGAATGGTCCATGCTTTCACTTCATCTTTACCAGATGTGAAGAAGTAGCAGAGGTTGAGGGTTTTGTAACCAGTTACAATAATCTTTTCCAAGGCTCTGACAGTGAAAACAAGAAGATACGTTTTAGGTTCTTAAATTTCAGGGATATTTAAAAAAAAATTAAATGCTCATATTTCAAATGCAAAATGTTAGAATTTCAGCAATAATTGAAAGATTTTCATAACATCATTTGGTGATACATATATTTAAAAAATACATTGTATCATTTAGTGTAATAGAATGAAAACCAGGAGAGACCCTACCAGAAGTACATTCAAAACACCTGCAAATAATAATAGTAATTTAAAGTAAGGAAAAATAATCCTGTCTATGTACTGTTATTTAAAATGATACCTGCTCATTAAAACTCGAGATCTATAGAATATTTCTAGATTGATTACGATGGTTTGAAATCAGGAAGTGGATTTTGAAAGAGGCATAATTATACAGTGTACTACGCATTCGCCGAACACATGTTCGTTGAATTCAATGAAAATTTCTTTTGAACAAATGATATTGTCCAAATTTCTTTCCTCTGCTTTACAGTCCGGTCTAACTTTTGCTTTCATGCCCATCGGCATACTATGTTTGTTACCGTGTCTCAGACCGTCAAGGGATTGAACTCAAGAATACATACTTTTCAAGACAAAGACAGACTTACGTACTCAAGGTCAGAAAACTGTACTAGACACGTATTATACGTCGTACTAGTTGGTAGCTATGCTACTCTAATAACGTCATAGATAATACTGATTGCTGCAACTGCCATTCAGTCCCTTTGTGAAATGTTTTGCATTGCATGGAAACACTATAAAAAATTATTTCCCGCACACACACAAGAATTCGGGATAATGACAACAAATTCAGGATTTCGGGATCGGTGGAAAAAATCGTGATTCCCAATGGAATCGGGATTGCTGGCAAGCCTGCAAATCCATGCTACACTGCAATTCCATTCCGTTGCATCAAATAATTTCATAACACAATTTCTCTTGTGAAGAAAGAGGGGTGAATGAGATTATTTCCTTCCTTTCCACTTACGAGGCAACTCCCTTTTCTTTCATGTAAGCATCCCGATCTTCCTGGGTCTCCATTTCCAACAGTTTCAGTTCCAGGGCTCCACTAAATAGGATGACACAAGCTCCTTTGTCATTTTCGTCAATCCATTCCTTGATCTTCACCAGCCTGTATGAAAAATAAGTTTTGATTTTTGTCTTCAAACGTACAAAAACATAAATGAAGAACATCTAAACTTTCTTTCTTCTTATCCAGTTCCCTTTACCATTAGTAGGACCAAACTATGGATTTCTTTGGATCAAGATATCAAGCCAAGCAGGTGATCAACCCACTGTGGAAAGAACATCTAAACAAAAATATTAAAAAAATAAAATATGAATTTAAAAAATGCCATTGAAACTTGAATATATTGCTTGTAGCTACTCAAACCTGCCATTTTCCCAACAAAGAGAGCATGGTAAAGAGGGTGAGGGGGCAGAATATTAAGACGACAGATTTCCAAATTGAAGGTCCCTATCCAGATGTTTTTCAATTTTCAGGTCAAGAAACTTTACTCCAATTTTATCACTCTACCCTGGTGTCTAAATGGATACTAATTCCCCACTGAGATTTGGGAACGTACTTGACCATTGTCATATTGAGAAAGGGACAAATTGTCCACTTCATGCTACCAAAACAGGATTAAGTTTAATCAAGCTTACAGCTCCTAATACCAATATGATCAAACAAAATCCAATTTACAATTTTTTTAAAAGTCTTGATTTCGATAGAGCCGTCTCACCTATTGTTTGATATAAGACTTATAGACTATCACCAAATGTGACATAATGGCTCCGACATAGCATGGACTTACCATTTGTTTTTTTTACGAATGTAATCTTTCTCTGACAAGTTGACCAAATAGATGACAGGTTTGGAGGTGAGAAACAAATGTTGGTTGAGAACCTCAATCTCTTTAGAGTCCCAGTGACACTGACGAACCCATTTATCATTGTTTATAACGGATTCAACCTTTTTCAACACATCCTAAAAAATAAAAAAAACATCAGAATAATATAATGGGTAACAAATTAATATAACGGGTAACAAATTAATATATAATGAACAAGATCGGACTCAAGACTCTATAAATAGAGATTAAAAAGAGTTTTAGTGTAACATTCGGCACCCAAACAGCTTTAGACTTCATTGTGAGTCTTTGCAAAACTGGTTCTTTCAATTAACACTTCAATAACTTTATCTCAAAGACTGTGACTCATGTTTAAAGAAATCACACACGTCTTCTTTTTTCCAAAGCCATGAAACTCTAAAGAATTTCTAGGGAAAACATCCCCTCACTCCCAGACTGCTGCAGTCATTTAACCCTCGTAGGACTGACTCAATTCCTGTTCTTATTTTCTAAACCCTAAGACAAGGGACATAACTCTGTAAAATGATGAGTGATAAAATCTTAAAATTCACTGCACTTTCATTTCCCATTGAAGTTAACGGGGAGCAGGTACATAAATGGCATCAAGTAAAGTTGAAAAATGTGAAAGTGCCAGGAAAAAAACCATAGAAGAATTAGCTCAGTTGATAGAGCGGTAGGCTCTGTCTCTGCAATGTTACCATTCGCTGGTGTGAGTTCGATCCCTACTGTTGACAAACCCCCTTTTCTTCTTCTACAGCTGTTTTTCTGTCACTTTCAGATTTTCCATCTTTACCTGATACCATTTACATTTTTCATTAAAACTTTAATGAAAATTGGTAGTTAGAAGCATAAATGGTTGAAGTTTATGATAAAAATCATTATTATACAAATTTTATTTAGGAATGGGGTACCAGGAAAAACAACAAAGTAAGTCCAAAAGTTCATGAATGAAAACTGTAGGTGTTTGTGTCAAAAATAGTCCTTAGTTATGTGTGTTGTGAAACTGAGCGTTATTGATGACATTTTCCATCAACATATCTTCAAATTCAGTAGTAATAATAGTAGTAGAAATAGTAGTGGTGGTAAGAATGGTGCTGCTAAAAAAATAAAAAAAAGGATGACCATTCCTACACTTTCAGCCCATTTCTGGAAAAAGCAAAAAGTCTGAAATCAGACAAAATCTGAAAGATTTACACCCCTGTGTAACGTATGATACGTGCGGATTAAAACAAAACTTGTACAAAATAAGAGCACATCCTGTACTGTGCGTTTGTTGGGGATTATCTTCTTTCTTTCTTTATCAATAACCTTTTAGTACCTTTCGGTGTAAGGTTATTGGGGATTATACGGTATGTGATAACACCACCTAGTCATTGGCAGGTACACCCTGTACTGTGTGCTTGTTAGGGATTATACGGTATGTGATAACACCACCTAGTCATTGGCAGGCACATCCTGTACTGTGTGCTTGTTAGGGATTATACGGTTTGTGATAAAACCACCTCGTAATTGGCAGGCACATCCTGTACTGTGTGCTTGTTAGGGATTATACGGTTTGTGATAACACCACCTAG